>WNYA01002270.1:0-12580 GCA_019512145.1 Engystomops pustulosus
TGTACATAGGGGGCAGTATTATAGTAGTTATATTCCTGTACATAGGGGGCAGTATTATAGTAGTTATATTCTTTTACAGGGGCAGTGTGACAAATAATCCTATATAGTCACTGCCCAGGGGCTAGGCTGTGGGCTCAGCACAGAACACATGCCCAGTGAAGCTGAGATGCACTTTCTCCAGCTTCAGTAAGGCAGCAGGCAGGCACCTGAAACACTGTATAGGTGTTTGTTTTTCTAACCCATGGACAGCTCTCTTATAGGGAGGGACTAAACCACCATTCTATAAGGATCTATAGATGGCTTAGAAGGTCCCTAATAACTTGGATACGGTCTTTTTAATACAGATTTGATGTTGAATGTCATGTTTAGCGCTTCCCATGTCCTACGTTCCATGTAAGGCAAGCAAAGGGTTCAGAGACAAAGTACAATTCTGTTTGGTTTAAGCTTTTAGGTCAATAAACCGAGTTCCCGGGGGAAGAAAATATATTCATGGACTGATGGTTGTATCTCAGCGAGCCTCCTTCATATAAACGTTTACAGCAGAATAAAATAACTTGCACATTTTTATTAGCTGGAAGAGACTTATGTTTTCTTCTGCGCCCAGAAAAAAAAAAAAAAGAAAAAAAAAAAAAAAAGAATTAAGATAAATTATTACATTATAATGTGCAAATTCGTAAAAGTTCATTAAAATTGGATAAATATTTTATGTATTCAGTCCTGGATCTAATTCTCTCGTTCCATAATATACTGTGCCGCTGCTTGGAATCAATTTTTGCAGTTACAGAATAATTTTTGCTCGGCGGCAGAATCCTTCACGCAGGTGTCTCTTCTCTTTTTTCATTACTAATTCCCTTAAAGGATAATCACATCCAAAATGTGAATTCAGCAAGAAATAAGCTAAAATGGCGAAGAATAAAATTCGAGATGAATGGGGATTTATCCATTTTTTTTGCTGTTTGTTTTAAACTTTGGTGATTTGTCATGATGGACTAGGGAACTTTTTTAGGATATTTAAAGGGGTTGTGCAGGGTCATCCAAAAGAAGACTATGGAGTGAAGGGTCCTAAAATAATAATAACAAATATCATACCATAGCTGTGAGACAGTCTGTTGCACCGGGGCAGTCTTTGGGAGACCGGGTGGTCTTTGGGAGACCGGTCAGTCTTGCAGCACCCCACATAGTGACCATCATGCATCTAATAGGTATAGGTATACCTTTATGGCATTTCCATCCATTGTACCATTTTTGGTTGACCCAAGGTGTGGTCCTTCTCTACTCCAAAATAGGTTTGGCTTGGGGGATTACTCTTGAGAACTTTTGGGGGAAGGGTGATAAATCATCACATTGGGGCAGATTTACTTACCCGGTCCATTCGCGATCCAGCGGTGCGTTCTCTGCGCTGGATTCGGGTCCGGCCGGGATTTAATAAGTTAGTTCCTCCGCCATCCACCAGGTGGCGCTGCTGCGCTGAAAAGCATCTGAACACACCGGAATTCACCGAGGCCGGCAGAGTGCAGGTAAGCGCGTCCCGAGCAACACATTTTCCGTTTTTAAATGCGGCGGTTTTTCCGAATCCGTCGGGTTTTCGTTTGGCCACGCTCCCCGATTTTCGTCGCGTGCATGCCGATGCGCCACAATCCGATCACGTGCGCCAAAATCCCGGGGCAATTCAGGTACAATCGGCGCAAATCGGAAATATTCGGGTAACACGTCGGGAAAACGCGAATCGGGCCCTTAGTAAATGACCCCCATTATCTGGTTTCTTGTTCCACCTTTTGAGTGGTCCTTTTTTTCGTATCCGTCAAGTTGAGACTTCTTTGACGGAGTTGAGTCTTTTTGTCACCGTTGACTCACATGTGTCAAGTTGAGACTGTTAAAAAGTTGTAAAAAAAGTCTCAACCTGACCGATGCGGAAAAAGAAGTCTTAAACATGGCAAAAAAAATTTCAACTTAACAGATGTAAAATAAGTTGTATGAGAAAACAAACAATGGGGCAGATTTACTCACCCGGTCCCATCCCGTTCCAGCGGTGCGTTGTCCGACGAGGATTCGGGTCCGGCGCGATTCACTAAGATTGTGCGTCCGAGTTCCTGAATGTGTCGCTTCTCCATCGAGGTCCACCGGGGTTCACCTTCTTCTTCCCGGTGCATGTGAGTGCTTGATCTTGCGACACATTTCCTTTTTTAAATTCAGTGGTTTGTCCGAATCTGTCGGGTTGTTGGACGGCCACCCCCCCATTTCTGTTGCATGCAAGCCGGCGCTGAAGCAACACAATCCGATCGCGTGCGCCAAAAACCCGGGGCAATTCGGCGCAAAAGAGAAATATTCGGGAAACCTGACGAAAGTGCAACCCTTAGTAAATGTGCCCCACTGTGATGATAAATCCTCCCCCCACCCCAATTGCTTGAATCCTCCTTGAGTATTGACGCTTTAACCCCCAAATGGCCATCAGGTCCTACCTGCAGGGAACAATCATGAGGAAGTCATAGTAGAAGTCATAGTTCAGAGACAATTTCCCCAAATGGATCAACAAAGATTGGTGTCTACTGCAATCAACAGTTATATATAACGTAATACAACTACAACATAACACATAATATAGTTATAGCACATGACATAATAAAGCTACAACACACAACATGATACATAATATAATTAGAATATATTACATAAGATCCCACAACATTGTACAGCTATACCACAACCCATTATACAGCTATTGCACACACCGTAATACAGCCACAACAAACGTAATGCAGCTACAACACAATGGGGGTCATTTACTAAGGGCCCAAATCGCATATTTCCCGACGTGTTACCCGAATATTACCGTTTTGCGACGATTTTCCCTGAATTGCCCTGGGTTTTTGGTGCATGCGATCGGATTGTGGCACATCGGCGCCAGAATGCACGCGACGGAAAGCGGGGGCGTGGCCGTAAGAAAACCTGACGGATTCGGAGAAACCGAGGTACTTTTTTAAAAAAAGTGTTACTTGACACGCACTTACCTGCACTCGGCCCGGCTTGGTGAGCTCCAGTGAACTCCGATGGACTTCAGCGAAGCAGCGACACTTGGTGGACATCGGGCACACTACCTTAGTAGATTGCCGGAAGCCTGAATCCTCCACAGAGAACGCGCCGCTGGTTTGCGACAGGACTGAGAAAGTAAATCTTCCACAAAACACATAATACAGCTATAACACACAACATATTACATATTCAACACACAGTATATTATATAATTATATAACATTATGTATGTACAACACACACTATACTTCGTCAACATACATTATACAACTACAACACATAATGCTACTTTGCACACAACATAATACAGCATAAAACATCAAATACAACAGAAAACATTTGATATTCATCTTCATCTTCTGACCTGTGTTGTCGCACAGATTGTTTTTTTCCCTATAAACTTTATGGGCTTTGATGTTTCCCTAATAAACTTCATACTATCAAGCATAATTACATATAAAACCTCCAGTACTAAGCACCGCCACAGCATAAAAACATTCCCCAGTCTCATCCGAATTACTTAATTGTTAAAATCCACAATTCACCTATTGTCTGTTCCCCCTTCATACTGCAGGATTTACAGGCGCGCAGCGTCCCCAAGGTCTCACAACACACAGATACATTAGAAGGTCTGATAGGAGACACCAGACTAATCATTCACCTGTATCAGTCATGTTCTTACTCTATTAGCTGTCAATAGATAATTAGGAGAAGCGTCAAAACGTCTTTGTTGACCAGATGTTGTCAACAAAAATAATTTATCTAATTCCTCCGTCAACAATGGAATTGGTGGAGATGAGTCAAAGATTCTTCAGACAATAAATAGTCTAGAGGACCGCTGCGTGCCGTGTGCTGTACACAACAGTGCGCTACTATGGACAAAGTAGCTGCTATACCATTACATAAAATTCACGTGAAAATATCAATATTGAAGTGACGTGATATTAAAGGGGTTGTGTACTTCAAAGATGCCCCTAAAAGTAATTGAGAAGTTCCCAAAAGGAACCCTGTAGTTAGTCTTGAGACCAGACACATCAGTTTACCATATAAGGGCTCATTCACACGCGGTATGCCTGTGCCGTGTGCTGGAGTGGAGGAGGAGGTGACCCCTCCTCCCTCCATAGAGAATAGCGGGACACGGCCGCACACACGCCGAAAGATAGAGCATTGCCGTCTATGCAGACGTACATGCGGCCACAAATTTGAGGCCGCATATACGTCCCCGCAGACGGCCATGTGAATTTACCCTAAGGCTGCTGTAAACAACTGTTGAACATCCCCTTTAATAATTTGTTTATGCTAAAACGCAGATGCTTGGAGACAGGAGTCATTTATGCCCTAGATCTTAAAGACACAGTTAGTTGTGTCCTCTTTTCCCAAATTCCTAGTTATGCATTCTTGGCCTTAATGGACCTGCTAAAGAAGTCTTTACAAGAAGACATAGTAGGCCACCTGCGATGAGATGACTACTTTTTGTATCATCTGCTTTGGGACTCTAATGCCCAAGTGCATTACACCAGTTGAGACTGAACCTTCTGGGTAGCACTACTTAAAGGTCTAGAAAGGGTGCTCCTCAAACCTTTTAAACTCTACCTTACCTCTTTGGTGAAGGACATACCTTGACATTTGGAACTTCCTCTAGTTGGAAGTCTGGAACATTTTGGCCAACTCCAAGCAATGTTTAGCCATGGATGACTAACCCTTTTAAGATCGGAGAAGGTTTTTGGATGCCCCGTTTCTTTAGGACTTTCTTGATAATGATTTCGTCCTTTCAAAAAAAAAAAAAAAACATACTGATCCGGTTTAGGGGCCTTCTGCCCGGTTCCTTCAAAGTCGTAAATAGTTCCTAATTAGAGATGAGCGAGTATACTCGTCCGAGCTTGATGCTCGTTCGAGTATTAAGGTACTCGAAACGACTCGTTGCTCGGACGAGTATTTCCCCTGCTCGAGATCGAGCATTTAATTAAACAAACACAGTGAAGAACAATGAAGAATAGAATAAAAACAGTGAACACAGTGAACACAGGATCATTTAAGTGAAGAACACAGTGAAAAACACAGTGAAGAATAGATTACAGATGTTCTGCACATCTGCTTACTTGTCGGAAGATACACGCGGAACGGCAGCAGGGAGACATCGCACAGCAGGGAGACATCTGGCGCAGCAGAGACACATCTGGCGCAGCAGGGAGACATCTGGCGCAGCAGAGACACATCTGGCGCAGCAGAGACACATCTGGCGCAGCAGAGACACATCTGGCGCAGCAGGGAGACATCTGGCGCAGCAGGGAGACATCGCCAGTGTTATGTATTGTCCCTGGAGAGATGTGTAATCAGACCTCACACGGCTGTGCTCTGTGCTCTCTGCAGCCAGTGTTATGTATTGTCCCTGGAGAGATGTGTAATCAGACCTCACACTGCTGTGCTCTGTGCTCTCTGCAGCCAGTGTTATGTCCTGCGAATAATTAGTAATTAGAGAGAAGGAACATAACTGCCCCCCCAAATACTGACGATATCCAATACCTGTCCATCACCAGAGGAAATCCAAATATCAACCAGACAGGGAGGAGACACCCCATAATATCCACCAGGGGGGCAGTATTATAGGAGTTATATTCCTGTACATAGGGGGCAGTATTATAGTAGTTATAATGGGGGGCAGTATTATAGTAGTTATATTCCTGTACATAGGGGGCAGTATTATAGTAGTTATATTCTTTTACATAGGGGTTAGTATTATAGTAGTTACATTTTTCTAATTGAATAAAAAAGAACTATCAGTCAGGCTACAAACACACTAACATGGTCGTTACTAATCATAGACAGCGTGCTTGGGAATCCGGGCATCAAAGTGTTACCCTTGAATATCTCTATGATGCTTGGAGTCCCCTGAACAGCTCATGGTCTTTAATTGATGAAACAATAAATGAGAGGAAACTATTTGGACGAATGATACAATGTGATGGTCGTGCGGTGATTGAGCTGATTAATGGGGGGAGGGGATGTGATTCTTATGTGAAATCCGGGTGAGAACATTGCGGGTCGCTTCTTGCTGTCGGTCGTTCCTTGTCTTCTTACTTCATGTCTCACCTCACGTCTTTGTGTCCTTGGGGGGGAATCCGTCTAATTCTCTGATGATTTTAGTATTAAACAATCGCCATAATGACATTTATATCGCAGATAATGAGGCCCCTGGACTTGTCCACAGCCTCAGGGCTCGTCATTTATCCACTTAGTGTCGGTGCATTGTGTATACTGCAGCACATACATAGCTACAGTCATGTGTTTATCCAGAAGACCCCCTCTATGAGAAGCCCACCTCTATGAGAAGCCCCTCTCTATGAGAAGACCCCCTCTAGGAGAAGCCCACCTCTAGGAGAAGACCCCCTCTATGAGAAGACCCCCTCTATGAGAAGCCCACCTCTATGAGAAGAACCCCTCTATGAGAAGCCCACCTCTATGAGAAGAACCCCTCTATGAGAAGCCCACCTCTATGAGAAGAACCCCTCTATGAGAAGCCCACCTCTATGAGAAGAACCCCTCTATGAGAAGAACCCCTCTATGAGAAGCCCACCTGTATGAGAAGACCCCCTCTATGAGAAGACCCCCTCTATGAGAAGAACCCCTCTATGAGAAGGCCCCCTGTATGAGAAGAGCTCGGACATGATGAGGCTTATGGCCTTATGATGGTGGAAGTCCTCGCTATGGATGGACACTCTGGTTCTCATGTGCCAGTGATAGTACTTGATGACCTGGATCACTATGTACATGGTCTCCTGGTTGGTGTTACTTACAGTATGTGTCACACCATAGAGGATTTCTGGGTACCTGAGGGACTGCAGTGATGGGATTCTTATCTTGGTGGATATGTGACGCCAGATATTCCGTCCACCCCAGCACTCTGATATAAAGTGGACCATAGTCTCCTCTGTCTGACACCCAAGGGGACACATACGATCTGCCACACTAAGGAACTTAAGATTCCCCCTGACAAACAGTTTCCCCTGTAATGACAGCCAGGCGATGTCACAAAACTTATGGGGCAGCCTCCGACCATTCAGAAACCTCAGGCTGTCCTTTAGGGTGGTGGTTGGACAGTCTGGAAGTGCCAGCTGCAGAGAATAGAAGGTCCTACAGACTCTGGAATACAGATCTTTCCTGGTCTTACTCTCAATAAAAGACTTATCTATCCCCCATTTCCTTAAACACCTGAGACCATACTCCAGATACTGGGGGAGGAAGCCAGGAGTCCTTCGGCCCCTCTTGAGACTGCCGCCTCGCATCCAAGATTCTGCAAAAGGCAATATCCAGTCCCTGACACTACTTACCCACAGGAGACCATTATTTGAGTCCAGGCAACCAAAATTAACTTTCAGAAACACGGAGTCAAAGAAGACCCTTGGATTTAACATATCCAGTCCACCCTCTCTCCTCTGCAGGTAGGTGATCCCTCTTTTTACTGGGTTCAACCTGTTCCCCCATAAAAGTTGGAAGAACAGGCTAAAGAGCCTAGCGGAGGAAGATTCTGGCAAAGGAAAGACGACAGAGACGTAGAGGAAGACAGGGACCAGGTAAGTCTTCAGCAGAGTAACCCTTTCTCTATAGGTCAGCCTCCAGTTCTTCCATCGCTGAACCTTTACATTTCCGGCTTCCAACTTCTCCTCCCAATTTAGTGCAGAATTATCTTCCCTCCCGAATTTAACCCCAAGGATTTTAATATGGGTGGAGGCCTTGGCGAACTGTGGCAGATCAAAGCCAGGAGCAGCATCCAATGTCCAGAAAGCTTGACTCTTCTCAAGGTTGACCAGAGACCCGGATGCCTCTGAGTAACTTTTGATGGCTGCAGACAACATCTCCACCTCACGAGGTTCAGATATCACCACAGTCACATCATCCGCATAGGCAACAACATCCAGGGGCAAGCAATGGGGGACCGGCACCCCCTGAAAATCACACCACTGCAGTGATCTCAGGAATGGATCGATAGCAAACACATACAGCAGTGGACTCAGGGGGCAGCCCTGCCGCACCCCGGCCTCTACCCTGAAAGTGTCCCCCTGCCAACCATTGATCAGAGGAAAGCTCTTCGCCTCTCTATACAAAGTCCTGAGCCAATCCACAAATTCTCCCGGAATACCATACTTCGATAAAGTGGCCCATAGATAGTCGTGATCAACCCTGTCAAAGGCTTTAGCCTGGTCCAGACCTACAACATATCTCCCACACCTCAGAGCTTTACATCTCTCAAACATCTCCCTTATCGAGATGACTGCTCCAGAGATGTTCCGCCCTTTTACTGTGCCGTACTGAGAGCCTGACAACAGTGCCGGGGACAAACAGACTAATCTAGAAAAGAGGATTTTTGCCAGAATTTTCCTATCAACATTCAAGAGGGCGATCGGCCTCCAGTTCTTGATGTCACTTGGCTCTTTCCCTTTGGACAGCAGAATTAGCGATGAGACCCTCATGGATGGAGGCATCAGGTGATTTTCTAGACAATTTCTGTAAACATCCACAAGGATTGGAGCCAAGAGGTCTCTGAACTTCTTATAAAATTCTGCTGTAATACCATCAGGACCTGGTGCCTTCTTCAGATTTAACCTATCAATGGCCTCTTTTATCTCCTCCTCTGTTATTCCTGCTGTCAAAGGAGAAAAGTCCAATTCCCTAGTATCAGGGCCTGGAGTTGCCTCCAAGAATTGGGTCACTTTTTCATTATCCAAAGCCTTCTTCTGAAACAAGTCAGTATAGTAAGATCTCACCACTCCCAGGATACCCTCCCGAGACTCTTGTAAAACACCCTGGGAGTCAGTGAGACCTGTGATCAGTTTCTTCTCTACATGCTCCCGGCAATTCTCAAATGGATCCGGTGCCCCTCGGGTGCCATAGTCCCTTTCCACTACCAGGGAGGTGTACCTACTGTACTGATACTGCCTTATCTCAGATTTCAGCCGGTCAATCCTTTGTTGGTCATCCCCACCCGCCGAATAGAGTGACTCCAATTCTTTACGCAGTCTCAGATACTGGCTGTACTTACTTCTCCCCTTCTTAATTGACAGTCTCTGCAAGAGGGACCGGATCTCCTCCTTGACGTCCTCCCACCAGTCAGCCATGTTGTTATAGAAATCCACTCTGTCCAGTTGATGCAGCAAAAAAGATGAAATGTATTCCTGGACAGAAATATCATCTAACAGACTAGAATTTAGTCTCCATAGTCCTCTTCCAACATCAGGATACTTAGAGGAACCCAAACAAAAATATAAGGCAAAGTGATCCGAATATGGGACATTCCTTTCCATTCTCTCACTGATGGCTTCAGTAGGACTCACCAGAGCAAGATCTATCCTGCTGCTGCGTCCTGCACAGGTGTAGGTGAACTTTGGACTCCTACCACCCTGTACAAAAACATCAGACAGGCCAGCCTGCTGAATAATACTGTTTAGGACCTTACAGTCCCTGGTAAGGGGCCTACTGTTCCTGTCCCTGGTGGTAGTGGTGGCATTAAAGTCCCCAGCCATGATGACAGGAATTGATGTGAACAGATAAGGCTTTACATCGTTAAAAAGCTGAGTCCTTTCGGTGACTGTCTGTGGGCCATAGATGTTAATGAGCCGGAGTCTTCTACCTCTGATGGTGACCTCTAGCAGCAGGCACCGTCCCATTGATATCTCAGTGAGTCTGTGGACGGTGACATTGTGGGTGTTAAACAAGATGGAGACTCCGGCATAAGGCTCCACAGCCAGTGACCAAAAGGAAGGACCAGACTGCCAATCTCTCTCCGCCTCTCGCATGAGACCCAAGGTGTTTAAACGGGTCTCCTGTAAGAAAAACACATCGGCATTGAGATATCTTAGATGATCATACACAACATGTCTGGTCCTTCTAGCTCTAATGCTATTCACATTACTGGTGACCACAGTAAGATGGAAGTCTGCCATTAGAAAAAGAAGAAGAAAGATCATCCCCATCATCATAAGTCAGAGTCAGAGTTGTCTTCCTGACTACCGGTTTCCATATCCCATACAGACTGAGACTCGGCATGAAGGGGTTTCCTTTTTGTGGGAGGATCCCCCCCTGGATCGTCATCATATTCCTCCATCATGCGCTTCAGTTCTCTCTCTATTTCCTCCTCTCCATCTGACTCGGACAGTATGCTGTACCTATTAGTGGTTACAGTAACATCAACCTGACTCTGCATTTTCATTTTAGAGGGTTTTTGGACGGTGGTCCACGCACTCTCGGGTTTTCTGGTGCTCTTATCCTTCTTCCTCTTTTCAACACTATGATTTCCCCCAGTGGTCGGTGTCAGTTCGGGGGAAGGGACAGGCACTGGCTGCTCTATAGGCTGCTCCACTACCTCCATGTCTCCCTCTGTGTTACCTGTCCCCGGATGGTCCGGGGCAGCACCACTAATATCTGGGGTCTCTGGCACAGTACACACTGACCCTGACAATAGGGCCTCCTCCTCCTGCTCCTCATCTGGTACATCTGCCCCTTCCATCAGGTCTTCATCGGGGAGGTCCCTACAGATGTTGTGCCAGGCTTCAGGACAGTCTCTGTGGGGGTGACCGATTTGACCACAAAGGTTACATCTTATGGTCTGGCAGTTGGCGCTCACATGGCCCAGGTCCCCGCACAGGGTGCACTTCATTGTGGTGCAGTTACTTGCCACGTGACCTGATCTCCCACACCTAAAGCATAGCCTGGGCTGACCGACATAGAAACACACACCCTTCTCTCTGCCGATAAAGAATGAGTTAGGGAGGTGATGGGTGATGTTCTGGTTCTGATGTAATTTAACCAGGACCCTCCACCCCCCGGTCCAGATCCCATCCTCATCCCTGGTCTTGGTCATGTCTGACATGAGGGTGCAATGTCTCTTGAGCCATATGATGATATCTTGAGGGGGGACAGACTCGTTCCAGAACAGGATGGTGACAATTGCAGTATCTAGTTTGGAGATGGGAATGAAACTAAACCTGTTCCACCCCTCAGTATCTCTATAACGGGGTTGTTGAGCCCAGAACCGGTCCAGATTAGACATCAGCTTGAAGCTGATATCATACCCCTGTCTGTCAGGCAGATTTATCACTGCCAGGATGTCGGCTGGCTGGAAACCCATCTGGGTGCATAACATGTCCCTCACCACGTGCCTCCTGTCAGGCAGATCCTCCTTAGCCCCTCTATGCCTAAACCTGACAACGTTCCTCCTCTTGAAAGCCTGGCCGGTGTAATGGGTGCTAGAGGAGAAAAATGGGGAACCACGACTCCATGCATTACCTGATGACTGACCCCTGTCCTGCTGTGGGGGATGTGTGGGCCGGGGACCATCAGTAGTAGGGGGCTGCTGACCACCCGGACCATGGGGCTCTGCTGTCTGTGGTGTAACTAAGGGGGGGAACTCCTCAGCCGTAGATTGACCCGCTCCCTCCACAACAACATCAGGGCCCTCTGTGTCTCCAGTTTCCATAGACTGCACCTGAGATGCCTGCTCAGCTCGGACATTATCCACAGAGACATTAGCAATTTCAGACACTTCAGTAACAGAAATATCAGCAATTTCAGACATATCAGCAACACTATTAAGAGCATTAAGCTCCTGCAGATCACAGTCCTGAATGTCCTGCTCACATACACCCCTCACCACACAGTTCTGTGTAGATACACCCTGAGGTGCTACAGAGTTACCTTCTGGCGGGAGTCCAGAGTCCTCCTGAAGTGCACTGCCACCTGGGACTTGTGGTGCCTCCTCCACTTCACTGCTGTTATCAGGTAATAGTCCACGGACAGCTGGAACTTGCAGTGCCTCTCCAGAGGTTGCTGGGACTTGTGGTACCTCACCAGCGGTTGCTGGGACGTGTGGTGCCTCTCCAGCGGTTGCTGGGACGTGTGGTGCATCACCAGCGGTTGCTGGGACGTGTGACCGGTGGGGTTCATCTACTGGATTGTTATATGAAGCTTTCTTTCCGAGCACTCTCCAACCATACGGGGATTGGAGTGTGTTAATATGTTGAGCAGAGCGCTGCGGGTGGGGGAGGGGCACGTGATGGAGAAGGATCTTTCCGTTGCCATTATAACTGTGTGTACAACACGATAAATGAAATCCCTCCTCCCTGGGGAGTCGGTGGCCTCTCGTTTTCTCGTGCAGTGACTCCTTTTTAGCTGCCGCTCTACACCATGAATGATTTATAAGCCGCCGACTGCCGCATATCACGGGGGTTCTGGATTCTCCATCACATTTCTAGGGAGGATTGGGACCCAGAAGGACAATGTGTTTCATTTCACTTCTGCTGCATAAAAGTGACGCTGGTTCAAGGCGGCTGAGACTGAGCGGAGGATAAGAGCGCCAGACCCTCACAGGGAGAGAGGCAGATATAGTACAGGGATTACCCCTGCCCCTGCTACAGGGGAACCCTGCACGCAACAAGAAAATCTCCATCCATAGGGGGCAGTATTATAGTAGTTATATTCCTGTACATAGGGGGCAGTATTATAGTAGTTATATTCCTGTACATAGGGGGCGTATTATAGTAGTTATATTCTTGTACAT
>WNYA01002270.1:12677-44874 GCA_019512145.1 Engystomops pustulosus
CCTGTACATAGGGGGCAGTATTATAGTAGTTATATTCCTGTACATAGGGGGCAGTATTATAGTAGTTATATTATTGTACATAGGGGCAGTATTATAGTAGTTATATTCCTGTACATAGGGGGCAGTATTATAGTAGTTATATTATTGTACATAGGGGCAGTATTATAGTAGTTATATTCCTGTACATAGGGGGCAGTATTATAGTAGTTATATTCCTGTACATTTTGGGGATGGATGTATAGATCTCACACTGACTACATTACCAGATTGCTATAATACTGAGCAGATAGTGTAGACATTACATGGGGTTAATGTCCCCGCGCCTCTTTGTTCTGCGCTTCGCTCGGCGCGGTCTGTTCTGTGCGACGCGCTGTCATCTCGCTGGTACAATGACTTTCGCTATCTTATAATAAATGTGACAGCCTTCCTGGAAATCGCTGTGATAAATGGTCAATGAACAAGCATTTAGAGAAATGAATTCCTCACAATGATATCAGCCCGAGCCGCCGATTCCTGCTGAAGCCATTTACATTTATGTGGAAGGAATTAAATGAGACGCCGGTGACCTCTGGGGTAACGCACAATATTCGCCGCTCTGTCACCTGCTGGCGGCTGCGGGTTAAATGGATATCTGCAGAATCCGTGGCAAATACATGAAGCCATTGTACGGGACGTGATGTGTCGGGATCACCTGTAATGTGGCCATGAAGGTCGCTCGAGGTTAAGTCACTTGTGAATGAATCTATGAAAACTTTTGAGAAATTTGCAGCAATTGCCAAAACTCTTGAACATGGAAACTGAGGTCACGTGGTCCCATGCACTGCTGTCTATGAGAGGCAGGTGTCACAGGCTGCGCTGCTGTCTATGAGAGGCAGGTGTCACAGGCTGCGCTGCTGTCTATGAGAGGCAGGTGTCACAGGCTGCACTGCTGTCTATGAGAGGCAGGTGTCACAGGCTGCACCGCTGTCTATGAGAGGCAGGTGTCACAGGCTGCGCTGCTGTCTATGAGAGGCAGGGGACACAGGCTGTACCGCTGTCTATGAGAGGCAGGGGACACAGGCTGCGCCGCTGTCTATGAGAGGCAGGTGTCACAGGCTGCACTGCTGTCTATGAGATCGTCAGCTCCCTGCAAGACCAGGGGGGGATTTGGGAGGAAATGTGCTCGTGACTACTGACCCCTGATCTGTATGAAATTATGTCACCTGGCCCCGGTTTGGCGGTAAGTGCAACACACATCAGTCACTGACACCAGTAAAAAGGGTAATGAAGTTAGTTCTATGATATTATTTGGACTGGGTTCTGGACCCTAGAACCCCAGGGCAGCACCATACTGAAAGTATGCAGATATCACTATCTACAGTCCTTGTGTTATAGATACAACGGGGCTATTTTACTAAGGGTGAACACACATGGCGCTTTTGGGCACGTTTTCTAAGTGCGTTTCTGAAAAACGTCTGAAAAACGCACTTAGTAAAAAGGACCAAAACGCCATGTGTGTCTTCACCCAATGGGTTCCCGAACGCCCCGCACTTTAGTCGGGTGTTCCCGAAATATTCCAATTGCGCCAAACTGGCACCTGGGCTTTGGAGCAGCGATCGGATGTGGCGCATCGGCTTGATGCGACAGAAACAGCATATTTTTGGAAACATTTAAAGAATAACAGCTGGTGTACCGTGTGCAACCACTAAGGGAGCGGGGGTAGCTCACCGAATACTCTAAGCTCTGAGACAACCCTAGTGGTGCGGAATAGGAAGCCACTCTTACATCCATTGTCTATATAAAAGATTGTTGGTTGAATCTTCGTGAATGTATGGACAGTGTTGTGAACAGAGACCCGCCTATTAGGGATGTATCAGGGATTCGAAGCAAAAGATGCCACTGTGATCTGTGTTTTACTAGAATCCCAGTAGATCATACAAAATCAGGACATAATCCGCAGAGACAGCGATTTGAGTCGAGTCCCAGAGAGACCGGGAGGACAGGACGACACCTACTCCTAAACCTTTCGTACTTAGCAGGAAGCCTTAAAGGGGTGCCCTTGTAAGAAAAACTCAGGTACAATGATTGTATTCTGATCATTGAGGGGATGGGGGGAGGGGTATTCATTCTTAATGCCACAGGGGAGCAGCAGATAGGCAGCAGAAGGGTTGGGCCCGGTGAATCTGGGCCAGACTGATCATCAGACCTTCTGCCACGACCCATCGTTGCACCAAAGTCCATTTGCATGAAAGATAACAATGAAGATTTAATCTTTAAAGAGATTATTGTGGAAATGATTTCTTTATAGTTCTACGTGCCCCGAGCGTCCCTACAGAACCCCTGCAGAAGAGTCCCTACAGAACCCCAATGTCTTATTGTCTAATTAAGCTGATACGTTATGCAACCGTGGAGCAAATCCCTCAAGAGGGCTGCCGTTCCCATCACATCCAGTGGGTGGGCATCGCACAGCATCGCGACTAAGTATTGCTAAGCAGATCTTCTTGCCCCGAAATTGGGGACGCATGTCAAGCAAGAGGAAAGCGTTTTGTATAGACCCAGCACAGACTGTGGATCTTCTTATATTTTCTCTGAAATAACGTTTAAAATCATGCTAATGAGCCCAAAGCTCATGTATCCATTGGGGGTTTTTACCAGGCCCTCTGTGCTGTAACATCGCAAGGTTGTTACATGTTGCCTATCCCATCCCCCACCGCTCTCTGCACTTACCCCTCCTCTGCCTGAGTAATCTAACACAATTGAAAGGGGGAGTGAAGCACAGTGTAAACAGCGTTGAATCTAACAGCCGGAGGGGATTCTGGAACACATTCCAGGAGCTATCAGGTCAACAGAATAATTAAAAATAAAAGTTGATTTTAGAGGGAAGGAGGCCTCTGGTAAGAAATATAAGCAGAGATACCAAGTGTACCGGTGCCCGAATCTAGGAGTACTGTCCCTGGTTTATCAGGATGGATTTTGATGTAGATTCCCTTTAAAATTTTTTTCTTTTTTTTTGTTTTAAAAGGAGACAAAGGGGAAACATCTGAGCTGGACTACCCTAATCTGTGTTTGAATAGAAGCCATAAAACGTATTCCATCTGCACAAACTTTTAGAGCAATTCGTGATAAAATTGTCTTGTCTTGGCCCCATGAGGAAAAAGGGGCGTTGGCTGGCAGGGTGGGTGGTCCCAAGGCGTGGGGGGCTGAAAGGCGTTGCCCATTTCAGCAAATAAATGTATTGTTGTATATGAAAAGTTTACATTTCAGCAATATACTTTCTGTATCGATTCGCACTGTTTTCTAGATCTCTGTTGCTGTCACATATAGAAAGCTTCACATGTTTACATTCAGTGAGCAGAAATCTGACCCTGGCACACAGTGCACGGCTCGTTAGTATCATAGAGAGTAATCAGAGCTGTGGGATATAACGAGCCGTTGCACCTGTGGGGACAATGGTGATTTTCTGTCCACTGAGTAAGCTTCGTGTAGAATGACAGCAAGCAGAGATCTAGAGAACGTGGGAATGATACAGGAAAGTGTATTGGAAAATGTAAACCTTTTTATCATACAAACAAGAAATTAATTTGCCACAATTGAGATATCCCTTTAAGTCTAGTAAATGGTAAGTGTTGCATTAGTTAAGGGGAATTTTATGAACGGCAGAGGTCGGAGGACCCCCAGTGTCAGGTCTTCCCCGAGCCCCTGATTACAGCTCAGAGATGAAGACGCGGGTCTATTGCTCCGTCTCCCGGGAGATAACTGCTGACATTGCTGTATTCCTGATCTCCGGGATATGCCGGAGACTCCTCACAATCCATTACCTGCCGCTCCTGCGCTCGTCTCCGTTTCCGGCCTGACCTGAATTATATCAGTAAAGCCGCAGATTCATGTGTCAGCTCTCTGCGCTATTTACAAAAGCTCCATCAACCCGGGGAATTGTTCCATGTTTTCCCATTACCAGCAGTATAATAATGCCCGGGTCCGTGTGTTACAAACGCTGGGTCAGCGCCATTCCCGGGGGCGGGGGAGGGGAGGCTTTCCGATAAATGTCCAGCCCTGGGTGACTGGCGGCTGCGGCCCTGGCGATTTCCTGGGGTGATAAGAGGCGTATCTGTCCTGCAACAATGTAACACTCGCTCCCGGGCGCGGAACACATTATCCATGGTGGTAAATTCTGTTGGTGGAGATTACGGGCAGCTGAAATCTGCACTTTTTGAGGCCGCCGCAATCCCCTCTTATGGATGTTACTGGTTTAATGTCTCAGGGTTTTTTTTTTTTTTTAAGAAAAATTTTTATTTTCAGTATATTTTTTTGTTTTATAAAACTTTGAACAAATCATAATATTCAGGGATTGTAGGAAGAGTAAAACTCTCATAGACAGCAACGCAGCCTGTGGCACCTGCCTCTCATAGACAGCAGCGGCAGCCTGTGGCACCTTGCCTCTCATAGACAGCCGCGCAGCTGTGGCACCGCCTCTCATAGCAGCAACGGCGCCTGTTGTGGCACCTGCCTCTCATAGACAGCAGCGGCAGCCTGTGCCACCTGCCTTCATAGGACAGCAGTGCAGCCTGTGGCCGCTGCCTCTCTAGACAGCAGTGCAGACTGTGTCCCCGGCTCTCATAGACAGCGAGCCGCAGCCTGTGTCCCATGCCATCATAGACAGGGCAGTGCAGCTTGTGTCCCTTCTGCCTTCATAGACAGCAGTGAGCTTGTTTCCCCTGCCTTCTAGACAGCAGCGCAGCCGGTCCCTCCTCCATAGACAGCAGTGCAGCATGTGTCCCTGCCTCTAATAGACAGCAGTGCAGCTTGAGTTCCCTGCCTCTCCTAGACAGCGTGCCAGCCTTGTCCCGGCCTCTCATAGACAGCAGTGCAGCCTGTGCCCTGCGTCTAATAGACAGCAGCGCAGCCGTGTCCCCTGCTCTCATAGATAGCAGTGCAGCCTTGTGTAGTGTGTCCCCTGCCTCTCATAGACAGCAAGGCGCAGCCTGTGTCCCCTGCCTTCAAGACAGCAGCGCAGCCTTTGTCCCCTGCCTCGCATAGACAGCAGCGCAGCTTGTGACCCGGCCTCTTCAATAGACAGCAGTGCAGCCTGTGTCCCTTTCAATCTCATAGACAGGGCAGCGCAGCCTGTGTCACCGTGCCTCTCATAGACGCAGCGCAGCCTGTGTACCCTGCATCTCATAGATAGCAGTGCAGAATGTGACACCTTGCCTCTCATAGGACAGGCAGCGCAGCCTGTGTCACCTGCCTCTCATAGACAGAAAGCGCCGCCGTGTCACCTGGCCTCTCATAGAAGAGAGCGCAGCTGGACACCTGCCTTCATAGACCAGCAGCGCAGCCTGTGTGACACCTGCTCTATAACAGCAGCGTAGCCGTGGCCCCTGCCTCTCATAGAAAGCAGCGCAGCCTGTGTCCCCGGCCTCTCATAGACAGCAGCGAGGCCTGTGACACCTGCTCTCATAGACGCAGCGCAGCCTGTGTCCCCTCGCCTCTCATAGACCGGCAGTGCAGCCTGTGTCCCCTGCCTATCATGACAGCAGCGCCAGCTGTGTCCCCTGCCTTTCTCATAGACAGCAGCGCAGGGTGGCACCTGCCGTCTTCATAGACAGCAGTCAGCCTGTGTCCCCTGCCTCTCATAGACAGCAGCGCAGCCGGGTCCCCTGCCTCTATCGACAGCAGTTGCAGCCTGTGTACCGTGCCTCTCATAGACAAGGGAGACGCCAGCCTGTGGCACCTCCTCTCATAGACGCAGCGCAGCCTGCTGACCACTGCCTCTCATGACCAGCAACGGCAGCATGTGCGACCCACCTGCCTGTCTCATGACAGCAGCCGCAGCCTGTGCGCACCTGCCTCTCATAGACAGCAGCGCAAGCCTGTGGTGCACATGCCTCTCATTAGAGAGAAACGCATCCTGTGACCCTGCCTCCATAGGAGCAGCAGCAGCCCGTGCCCTCCTCTCATAGACAGCAGGCGCAGCCGTGTGCACTGCTACATAGACAGCAGTGCAGCCTGTGAACCCTGCTCTCATAGACAGCAGCGCAAGCATGTTGACCGGCCTCTCATAGACAGCAGGACAGCCTGGACACCCTGCCTCTCATAGACAGACAACGGCAGCCTGTGTCCCCGCCTCTCATTAGACGCCGTGCAGACTGTAGGCACCTGCCTCTGCATAGGAGTAGGCAGCGCAAGCCTGGACCAGCCTGCCTCTCATAGACAGCAGCCGCAAAAGCTGGTCCCCTGGCCTCTCATAGACAGCAGTGCGCCGTGTCACATTGCTCTCATAGACAGCACGTTGCACGCCTTGTATTATCTCCCTAGACAGCAGTGCAGCCTTTGTATATCCCCATAGACAGCAGTGCAGCCTGTGTCCCCTGCCTTCATAGAAAGCAGCGCAGCCGTGTCCCTGCTCTCATAGACAGCAGCGCGGCCTGTTGTCCCATGACTCTCCTAGACAGAAGCGGCAGCCTGTGTCCACTGCCTTCTCATAGAAAGCAAGCGCAGCCGTGCTCCCTGCCTCTCATAGATAGCAGCGCAGCCGTTGTCCCCTGCCCTCCATAGACAGCAGCGCAGCCTGTGTACCCTGCCTCTCATAGACAGCAGCGCAGCCTGTGTTTACCTGCCTCTAATAGACAGCAGTGCAGCTGTGTCCCCTGCATCTCATTAGTCGACAGCAGCGCAAGCCGTGTGGCCCCTGCCTCTAATAGACAGCAGCGCAGCCTGTGTCCCCTGCCTCTCATAGACAGCCAGCGCAGCCTTGTCCCCTGCCTCTCATAGGACAGCAGAGCAGCCTTGTGACCACACCTGCCTCTCAAGACAGCAGTGCAGCCTCGTGACCACCCTGCCTCTCATAGACAGAGTTGCAGCCGGACACCGGCCTCTCAAGGACACAGCGCCGACTGTGTCCCCTGCCTCTCAGAGGACAGCAGCGCAGCCGGTGACACCTGCCTCTCATGACAGCAGGCAGCTGTGTCCCCGGCCTCTCATAGACAGACAGCGCAGACTGTGACACCTGCCTCTCTAGACAGCAAGCGGCAGCCTGTGTCCCCTGCCTTCATAGACAGAAGCGCACGCCTGTGACACACTGACCTCTCATAGACAGAGCGCAGACTGTGACACCGCCTCTCATAGACAGCAGTGCAGCTTGGTACCCTGACCTCTCATAGGGACAGCAGCGCACAGCCTGTGTCCCCTGCCTCTCATAGACAGCAGTGAGCCTGTGTCCCTGCTCTCATAGACACGCAGTGCAGCTCTGCAGCGACCCTGTCGTTCTCATAGTAGACCACGACCACCGTGCATACTGTGGCACCCTGAAAAAATGCGACTTCTTTTACACCTTTTTACACTACATAAAAACAGAAATAAAAAATATCCAAAATGGCGCACAGAGCCTCAAAAGGAGTAGCAATGGTAAAAACGTGCTCGCCTCAGTACGCAAAAAAATGACCACTTACACAGTCCGTGCGCCAAACCTATCATAGACAGCAGCGCCAGCATGTGTCCCTGCCCTCATAGGACAGCAGGCTGCCTGTGTCACATGGGCGAACATCATCATAAAGAAGCAGTGTGACTAGTTGTGTGTGCACGTGCCTCTCATAGACACAGCGCAGCCTGTGTCACCTGCCTCTCATTAGACAGCAGCGCAGCCTGTGCAGTAACATGCCTTCATTAGTAGAAACAGCAGTGCAGCCTGTTCCCAGCCTCTCATAGGACAGAAGCGGCAGGCCTGTGTCCCATGCCTCTCATAGACAGCAGTGCAGCCTGTGTCACCTGCATCTCATAGACAGACAGTGCAGCTTGTGTCACCTGCCTCTCATAGACAGAAGCGCAGCCTGTTCCCCGGCCTTCAAGACAGCAGGCAGCCTGTGTAACGCTGAACTGCTCATAACATGCCAGCGCCAGACGTGAAACAACTGACCTACTCAATAGTAGTCGTAGCACGGTTTGACAGACTGGGAGCAATACCATCGCTGTGCTCTCTGTAGACGAGTATAGGTGCTAGGCGCCGACATGTACCTGTATTACCTGCAAAACAATCTCAACATTGAACAAGACCAGTGCAGCAGCCAAATGTTTTGTAGGTGGATCACATCACCAAGCCTGCTGCAATAGACAGCAGTGCAGCCTGCGTGCCCACTTTCCTTCATAGACAAGAAGCAGCGCAGCCTGTGTGACACCTGCCGACTGACTCACTAGCAACAGCAGAACGCATAAGCCTGATGACAGCTCTAGCGCCGCATAGACAGAGGTTGCAGCCTGTGGCACCTGCCTCTCATAGACAGCAGCGCAGCCTCGTGACACCTGCCGGCTTATATGATATCATGAGCAGGTGCAGGGGGGGGGCGCGACGAGGGTACACCCCAGTGACACCGGCCTAGATGGTGAGACACCAAGCACAAGACAGGCGAGCCTGTGACACCGCCTCTGACATAGGCACACAAGACAGGACGCAGCCTGTGGACGCTGCACCTGCCCTCATAGACGCAGTGCAGCCTGTGGCACTGCTCTCATAGAAGCAGGCAGCGCGAGCGGCTGTTGTACTACTCTTGTTTCTCTGTCTGCCATTGAGGACAGCAAGCTGCGGTATGCAGCCATTGTGTCATCATGTGGAACCTTGTGTTCTTTTTCAGATAGACACTTGCAGACGATGGTGGCGCTGTGTTTTGAAGTTGCCGTGGCACCTGCCTCTCATAGACAAGCAGCGCAGCCAGCCTGATGGCCCTGCCTCTATAGACAGCAGCGCAGCCTGTGTCCCCTGCCTCTCATAGACAGCAGCGCAAGGCTGTGTCCCTGCCTCTTAATATCATAGACAGCCAGCACGACTGGGCATGTCCCGCATGCGGACATCATAGACAGCAGCGCAGCCTGTGGCACCTGCCTCTCATAGACAGCAGCGCAGCCTGTGGACACCGCCTGCATCAAGACAGCAGTGTGCAGCCGTGTGACCCGCCTCGCATAGACAGCAGCGCAGCCTGTGAAACCTGAGCTAATAGACAGCAGCGCAACAGCCTGTGTCCATGGCCTTCTCATAGACAGCAACGCAGCCTGTACACCTGCCTCTCATAGACAGCAGCGCAGCCTGTGTACCCTGCCTCTCATAGACAGCAGCGCAGAATGGCGGAAAATGAAGAAAGTAAACTAGAAATGAAGAGAAGCACCATGAGCGGAAAAAAACACCCTGCGTCCTTAAGGGAGTTAAGGAGGGTTTTATAGTACAATCACACACAAGTTTTTATTTAATGCATGTTAATAAAAAAAATAAATTTACATACTAGTGTCATCATATGCAAAATGCTGCACACGTCATGGGGTAACAATATACAAATCATAGCTAATCTGTTTGTGGAAAAAACCAAACAGTGCTTTTTTTCTCAATTGACCTGTGGCACCTGCCTCTCATATGGGTCACCAGTCACAGTCCGAGCAGCCTGAAGTGAACCCCTGCCTCTCATAGGACAGCAGCGCAGCCCTGTGACACCTGGCCTCTATTAGACAGCAGCGCAGCTGTGTCCCCTGGCCGCTCATATAGACAGCAGAGCGCAAAGCCGTGTGACACCTGCCTCCATGGGAGAGCAAGCGCATGAAAGCCTGTGAATACGTCCATGCACACCAGCGAATCGAGGGTTCAGACAAACATGCACACCCCCGCGCAGGCCTGTGTCCCCTGCCTCTCATAGGACAGCCAGCGCAGCCGTGTGTCCATCTGCCTCTCATAGACAGCAGCGCAGCCGGTGACATGACCTGCCCTGTGATCAAGTAAAGACACAATTGCGCCAGTGCAGACCGGCAGGTCCCCGAAATGACACGTCTCATATGAACACGCTAGGCGCAGCTCATG
Source organism: Engystomops pustulosus (assembly GCA_019512145.1). Taxonomy (NCBI): domain Eukaryota; kingdom Metazoa; phylum Chordata; class Amphibia; order Anura; family Leptodactylidae; genus Engystomops; species Engystomops pustulosus. Next base: position 22,489 of record WNYA01002270.1, read on the forward strand.
TGTCACACTGCTTGCCTCTCATAGACAGCAGCGCAGCCTGTTGACACCGCCCTCTCATAGACAGCAGCGCAGCCTGTGTTCCCCCTGGCCGCTCATAGACCGGTAGCGCGCACGTGCATAGCCTGTAGATAACCCTGCATTCATAGACAGCAGTACACAAGATAGAGCCATGAGTACCACTGGGCGCTCATAGACCGGCAGCGCATAGTGCCTGTATGTCTCCTGCGAGCTCTCATAGCAGGCACGATTGCAGCGCCTGTGTCCTGAGATACGATCTCAATTACGATTGAGCAGCCCGAAGCCTGTGACACCTGTCTCTCATAGAAAGCAGGTTGCGGAGCCTGTGCCCCGCCTCTCATAGCAGCATGCGCCAGCCTGTGACACTGCCTCTCAAGCAAGCAGCGCAAGCCTGGTCCCCTTGCCTATCATAGACAAGCAGTGCAGCCTGTTGTCCCCTGCCTATGACTCAGAAAGACGCAGGTCATGAGCGGTGCTGTGACACTGCCTCTCAATAGCCAGTCGCAGGTGCAGACTGTGTCCCCTGCCGCACTGACATAGACAGCCAGCGCATGAGCCGGGATGACACCGCCACTTCGCATAGACAGAGCGCAGCCGTGTCTGGAGCACAGCCTGGTGTTCTTTCATGTAGCTGAGCAGCGAGGACGCAGCCTGTGCCCCTGCACCTGCTCCGTAGGACAGAAGCGCGCATGTGGGCTGCACCCTGCCACTTGTCCCATTTAGACAGCCGCGCAGGGCTTGTAGCAGAGCAGCACCTGCCTAATCAACATAGAGACAGCCGCACGGGACTCGTCCCACCACGACGCTCTCATGAGAAGACAGACAAGGGAAGCCAGCGTTGCGTTTGACCGCCTGCCCTTCTCACCACACGACAAACAGCAGCGAGTCAGACCGGTTCAACTTGCCTCCTCATATACTATATGCGCAGTACTACATTGTTCCCCTGCTACTCATGATACAGCAGCGCATCCTGTTAGGAAGTTGCTCATCATAGACAAGCATTGCATCCTGATACCCTGCGCCAATAGGAAAACACATGAAGCAGAAATTGGTCTGACAGCCTGGTGCCCTGCTAGTGTATGTCGATTAGACAGCAGCGCAAGCCTGTGGTAGTAGACGCCCTGTCTACCAATTTATGGAACAGCCCTGCGACATTGGAGTCTGAATGTGTACCCTCCTGCCTTAATAGACGGAGCCAAGTGCACGCCTAGGACACTGCCTCATCATAGACAGCAGCGCAGCCTGTGTCCCCTGCCTCTCATATAGAGCAGCGCAGCCTGTGTCCCTGCCTCTCATAGACAGCAGCGAGCCTGTGTCCTGCCTCTCATAGACAGACAGCGCGCCTGTGACACTGCCTCCCATTTAAGACGCGCAGCGCCAGCCTGTGTCCCTGCCTTTCTTCATAGACAGAAGCGCAAGCTGTGTCACCCTGCCTCTCATAGGACAGCGCGCAGGCCTGTGTCCCCTGCCACTCTCAATGACAGCAGCGCAGCCGTGTCACCTACCCTCATAGGACAGCAGTTGCAGCTGTGGCACCTGCTCTCATAGACAGCAAGGCAGCTGTGGACACCTGCCTCTCATAGACAGCAGGAGCAGGTGACACTGCCTCTCATAGACAGCAGAGTAGCATGTGACACCTGCTCTCCACTAGACAGCAGTGCAGGCCTGTGTGTCCCAGTGCCTCTCATAGACAGCAGTGCAGCCTGTGTCCCCTGCCTCCATAGACAGCAGTGAGGACCTGTGACACCTGCTCATCATAGACAGCAGCCCAGGCCTGTGTCACGCCTCTCAGAATAGACAGCAGTGCAGCCTGTGTCCCCTGCTTCGTCATGGAGACAGCGGTGCAGCCGGTGTCCCTGCTCTATAGACAGCAGCCAAGCAGTGTGTCCCCGCCTCTATAGAACAGCATGTGCACAGCTGTGGGGACAACCGGCTCTTCATAAACAGCAGGCGCAGCCGTGTGACACCTGCCTCTCATAGGACAGCACCGCAGCCGGTAGACACCTGCATCTCCTAGAAGAACAGCGCATGGCACTGTGACAACCTGCCTCTCATAGACGAAAGCAGCGTTAGCTGTGTCCCGCCTCTCATTAGAACAGAAGTGCAGCCTGTGTCCCCTAGCTCGTCTCATAGACAGCGGTGCAGCATGGGTCCCCTGCCTCTCATAGACAGAGCAGTTGCAGCCTGTGTCCCCTGGCCTCCATAGACAGCAGCGCAGCCTGTGTGTCCGCTGCCTTCTAATAGGACAGAGTGCAGCCTGTGTACCCTGCCTCCATAACAGCAGTGCAGCCTGTGTCCCCTGCCTCTCATTAGAAGCAGTGCAGCTTGTGTGATTCACCTGCTTTCATAGACAGCAGCGCCCCACACAGCGGTGTCCCTGCCTCTCATAGACAGCAGTGCAAGCCTGTGTTCCCCTGGTTCATAGACAGTCAGCGCCAGCCTGTGACACCGTGGCCTCTCATAGACAGCAGTGTCAGAGCCGGTGTCCCTGCCTCTGCAGTAGGACAGCAGCGCAGCCGTGTCCCCTGGCCTCTCATAGACAGCAGCGCAGGCTGTGACCACTGCCTTCTTCATAGACAGCAGGCAGCCTGTTGTCAATGCGGTCGTCTATAGACAAGCGTGCAGCTGTTGTCCCCCCTGCCTCTACATAGACAGCAGCGCAGCCTGTATCCCCTTGCCTCTCATAGGACAGCCAGTGCAAAAAGGCCTTTTTTTTTTTTTTTGCCCCATGTCCGCTCTCATGACGGCAGTGCAGCCTGGGTCCCCTGCCTCTCATTAGACAGCAGCGCCAGCCTGTATGTCCCCTGCTCTCAAGACAGCAGAGCAGCCTGTGTCCCCGCCTCTCATAGACAGCAGTGCAGCCTGTGTCCCCTGCAGTCTCAAGGACGCAAGTGCGCCTGTGAACACGGCCTCTCATCAGACAGCAGCGCAAGCACTGTTGTGCCCCTGCCTTGCCATAGACGCCAGCGCAGCCGTGAACCACCTTGCTACGCTCATAGACAAGCAGATGCAGCCTGTGTCGCCTCGCCTTCTCATAGAAGCCAGCAGCGCAGCCTAGTGTCCCCTCTGCTGTCTGTCATGTGTAAAAGCCAGTGCACGCCTGTGTACCCCGCTCGTCTCATAGACAGCATGCGACTACAGTGTCCGTGACACCTGCCTTCTTAGTAGAATGAGCAAGAACGCAGCCTGTGTCACATGTGTGTCATCTCTATAGGATCAGCAGCGCAGCCTGGTTCCCCTGCATTCATAGACAGCAGCGCAGCTGTTGAACACCTGTCTTTGTTTTTCTTTTTCCATAGACAAGCAAGAAGCAAGCTATGTCTCCATGCCCTCTCATAGACAGCAGTGCAGCCTGTGACCATGCCTCTCCTTAGACAGCAGTTGCCGCATGTTACCCTCTCTCATAGACAGCAGTGCGCCGTGTACCATGCTTCATAGACAGCAGCGCAGCCTGTGCCCCTGCCTATCATAGACAGCTGGTGCAGCCTTGTGTCCCCGCCTGTATAGACAGCAGTGCAGCCTGTGGTTCCCTGCCTCTTGCATATGAACAGCAGACGATGTCTGTGGAGCACCCTGTGCCTCTCCTGATCAGACAGCGCGCGAGCCTGTGTGCCAACTGCCTCTGCAACGTAGACAGCCGCGCAGCTGATGTGGACAGATGCCGACTCTCAGAGGCAAGCAGCAGCGCAGCCGTGAAGCCTGGCTGTCATAAGACAGCAGTGCAGCCTGTGTCCCCTGAACCTCTCATATACAGCAGACGCAAGTACTGGGTCCCCGTGACTCCTCTAGAGCCGTAGTCCAGTGCAGCCAGTGTGTAACCTGGCCTCTCATCAGACAGCAGAGGAGCAGTTGTGTCACTCTGACTTTCGTAGAAGACCGCATAGTACCGCCTGGTTTACAGAAAACGCCCTGCCACTCTGCATAAGACACGGTGCAGCTGCTTCGTCTCCCTGGCCTCTCAAAGACAGCAGCGACAGCCGTGTGTCCACTGCCTCTCATAGACACGCAGTGCAGCTGTGACACCGGCCTCTCATAGACCCGGCGGCAGCTGGCTGAACACCATGCGCTCTTATAGACAGGCAGCGCAGCCTGTTGTCCCCTGCCTCTCATACGGGACAGACAGCGCAGTCCTGCTCGTCCCCTGCGCGCTACCTAATAGACAAAGCATGCCGTCAGCTGGTCCCTGCTCTCCGTCATAGAACACCAGTGCAGCCTGGGTCCCGCCTCTCAGAGCACACGCAGCGAGCCATGTGTCGCAACGACAGCCTTCTCATGACGGATCACCAAGTGCACCTGTGGTCCCATGACCTCTCATAGGACAGCACAGCGCAGCCCTGTGTCCCCTGCCTCTAGAGACAGCAGGCGCAGCCTTGGTCCCCAGCCTCTCATTAGACACCCCGGTGCACGCCTGTGTCCCTGCACTCTCATAGACCAGGCAGCGCCGCCTTTGGCACCTCCTCTCATAGACAGCCAGCGCAGCCTGTGGCAACTGCCTCTATAGAAGCAGCGCACCTGGGGAGACCTGCCTTCATAGACAGCACGCGCAGCCTGTTCGGCACCTGCCTCTCATGACGATGCAGCGGCACAGCCTGTGTCCCCTGCCCTCTCATAGACAGCAGCCCGCCTGTGGCACCTGCCTCTCATAGACAGCAGGCAGCCTGTGTCCCATGCCTTCATAGACAGCAGCGCAGCCTGTTTGTCCCCTGCCTCTCATAGACAGCAGCGCAGCTGTGACACCTGCCTCTCATAGACAGCGGTTGCTGCAGCCTGTGACACTGCCTCTCATAGACAGGCAGTGCAGCTGTGTCCACCCTGACTCTAATAGACAGCACGCAGCCTGGTCCCCTGAATCTCAGAGCCAGAGTGTGCAGCCTGTGACACCTGCCTCTCATAGACAGCGTTTGCAGCCTTTGTGACACCTGCTGAATAGGACAGTGGTGCAGCCTGTGTCCGCCTGCCTCTCAATAGACAGCAGCGGGCGACCTGTGACACCTGCAGCCTTCAATAAGACAGCAGTGCAGCTGCTCATCCCCTGCCTTCAGTAGACATGCAGCGAGCCGCGTGACAGCCTGCCTCTCATGAGACGACGCAAGCGCAGCCTGTACACCTGCCTCCTCATAGACAGGCAGTGCAGCCTGTGGCACCTGCCTCTCATAGACAGCAGGCAGCCTGTGACACCTGCCTCTCATAGACAGCAGTGCAGACTGTGTCCCCGCCCTCATCAAGGACAGCAGCGCAGCCGTGTCCCCTGCTCTTCATAGGACAGAAGCAGCGGTGAAGGCCTGGGGCCCCTGCCTCTCATAGAAAGGCAAAACAGTGCAGCCTTGTTCCCCTCCTCTCAAGACAGCAGGCAGCACTGTGACACCTGCCTCTATAGACAGCAGTGCAGCCTGTGACAACCGGCCTCTCAAGACAGCAGCGCAGCCTGTGAACCTGACTCTCATAGACAGCAGCGCAGCCTTGAACCTGCCTCTCATAGACAGCAGTGCAGACGTGGCACCTGACCTCTTCATGACAGCCCAGCGCAGGCCGTGACACCTGCCTCTCATAGACAGCAGGCGCGTGCTGTGTCCCCCTTGCCTTCCATAGACAGCAGCGCAGCCTGTGGGCACCTGCCTCTCATAGACAGCAGCCGCGCCTGTGGCACCTGCCCCTCTCAAGACACAGCCAGCCTGTGTGGCTCCCTGCTCTCATAGACAGCAGGCCAGCCTGTGACACCTGCCTCCAAGACAGCGGCGCAGCCCTGTGACTACCTGCCTCTTCATAGACAGCAGCGGCAGACTGGTGGACACCTGGCCTCTCATAGGACAGCAGGTGCAGACCTGTGTCCCCTGCCTCTTCATAGACAGCAGCGCAGCCTGTTGTCCCCGACTCTCATAGACAGCAGCGCAGCCTAGGTGGCACTGGCCTCTCCATGACAGCAGTGCAGCGACTGTGTCCCATGCGTCTCATAAGACAGCAGGGACAAGCTGTGAAACACCTGCCTCTCATAGGAACGAGGGCGCAGCCCTGTGTCCAGGACCTCCTGCCGGTCATAGGACAGACAGATGTACAGCCTGTGTAGCCTGACCTGTCTCAATATAGAACAGCCAGCGACAACCGTGAACAACCATGGCCTCTGCATGAGACAGCAGTGCAGCCGTGTGGTCATCGGCACTAAGACCGACACGAGGCAAGACCGTGTCCCCTGCCCTCATTAGGAGCAGGCGGTGCAGCCTGTGACACCTGCTCTCCAGACCGAACCATGACAGCCACAGCACTGTGTGTCCCCTTCCTCTCATAGACAGCAGTGCAGCACCTGGTGTGTAACCCCTGCCTCTATAAGAACACGCCGCGAGCTTGTGCTCCGCTCTGCCTCTCATAGACACGGATGCAGCCGTGTCCCTACTCGCCGTCTCATAGACAGCCACGTGCCAGTAGCTGGTTCTCTCTGCCTCTCATATAAGACAGGGAGGTAGCCGGTGTCCCCTGCTCTCATTAGACAGCAGTGCAGCCGTGTCCCTCGCTTCCCTAGGACAAGGCAGGCAATACAGCATGTGGACAGCTGTCTCTCATAGACAGCAGTGAAGCCGTGTCCCCGCCTCTCATAGACAAGCAGCGCAGCCTGTGGACACATGCCTATCATAGACAGCAGCGCAGCCTGTGTCCCCGGCCTCTCATTAGACAGCAGCGCAGCCTGTGACAACTGCCTCTATAGACAGCAGACGCAGCCGTGACACTGACCTCATAGAACCCGCAGTGCAGCCTGTGTCCCCTGCCTCTCATAGGACAGCAGCGCAGCCTGTGACACCTGCCATTCATAGACAGCAGCGGCAGCAGGTGGCACCCTGTCTCTCCTAGAAAGCCAGCGCAGCCTGTGTCCCCTGCCTCTCATAAAAGCAGCGCAGACTGTGGCACCTGCCGTTATTAGACAGCAGCGCAGCCTGTGGCACCTGCCTCGAAAGACAGCAGCGCGGCCTGTGTCCCCTGCCTTCATAGACAGCAGTGCAGCCTTGTGTACCCCTGCCTCTCATAGACAGCAGTGCAGCCTGTGTTACCCTTGCCTCTCATAGACGCCGCGCAGCCTGTGTCCCCTGCCTCTCATAGACAGCAAGTGCAGCCTGTGTACCTGCCTCTCATAGGACAGCAGCGCAGCCTGTGTCCCCTTGCCGCCATAGACAAGCAGCGCAGCCTGTGGCACCTCCCTCTCATAGATAGCAGCGGCAGCCTGTGTCCCTGCCTCCTCAGAGACAGCAGCGCAGCCTGTGTCACCCTTGCCTCTCAGAGACAGAGTTGCAGGCTGTGTCCCTGCCTTCTCATAGACAGCAGCGCAGCCTGTGTTCCCCTGCTCTCATAGACAGACAGCGCAGCCTGTGGCAGCATGCCCTCTCAGACAGCACAGCGCAGCAGTGTCCCCTGCCTCTCATGACAGCAGTGCAGACGTGAAAACCTGCCTCTCATAGACAGAGCGCAGCCTGGGTCCCCTGCCTCTCATAGACAGCAGCGCCAAGCCTGTGTCCCCTGCCCTCTCATAGACAGCAGGCAGCTGTGTCCCCTTGCCTCTCAGATAGACAGCAGCCGCAGCCCGGTGAACACCTGCCTCTTCATAGACAGCAGAGCAGCCTGTGTCCCCTGCCTCCAAGACAGCCGCGCAGCCTGTGTCCCCTGCCTCTCATAGACAGCAAGCGCAGCCTGTGTCCCCGCCTTCATAGACAGCAGCGCAGCCTGGTCCCCTGCCTCTCATAGACAGCAGCGCAGCCTGTGTACCCTGCCTTCATAGACAGCAGCCGCAGCCGTGTCACCTGCCTCTCATAGACAGCAGCGCACAGCCTGTGTCCCTGCCTCTCATAGCAAGCAGCGCAGGCCTGGAAACTGCCTCTCATAGAAAGCAGCGGCAGCCGTGTCCCCTGGCCTCTCTAGACAGCAGCGCAGCCTGTGGCACCGCCTGTAGTTATATTCCTGTACATAGAGGGCAGTATTATAGTAGTTATATTCTTGTACATAGGGGCAGTATTATAGTAGTTATATTCCTGTACATAGGGGGCTGTATTATAGTAGTTATATTCTTGTACATAGGGGGCAGTATTATAAAGGGGGCAGTATTATAGTAGTTATATTCTTGTACATAGGGGGCAGTATTATAGTAGTTATATTCTTGTACATAGGGGGCAGTATTATAGTAGTTATATTCTTGTACATAGGGGGCAGTATTATAGTAGTTTTATTATAGTAGATTATTTGTGTCTTCTCTTGTCCTGGTTTGGGGTATAGGATGTATTGTGTAGCTGTGGTAATATTGCTGAGCTTTGCTTATAATGAGCCACTGCTGACATCATTATTTCATTCCATGGCTGAGTTGTGTGGATACAAGGAGTAAATCTCCTCAGCTGAGACGTCTGTCAGGGTGAAATACAGGAGGAATCAGTGGAGAACATCTGTAGGCTATAAATCCTGGCGCGTGCTCCATCCCTGTATGATCCTGGACGGATGAGCTGATTGTCCCCCTATAATGGTAAAGACCCCGATGATAAATCCATATATCACACAGAGACACGTGGGACATGGTGGACCTCAGCTTCATCTCATCCAGTGACTGAAGGTTTTATATTCCAATAATCTCCATTGTTGATGAACCTAGAGGTGAGGATTGCGGTGGCGTTAATGGAAGAACCAAGACCAAGCCGAGGGCTACAAAGCATCAGCTCTAGGTCAGGAGATCTGAGACCAAGCCGAGGGCTACAAAGCATCAGCCCTGGGTCAGGAGATCTGAGACCAAGCCGAGGGCTACAAAGCATCAGCTCTAGGTGAGGAGAACTGAGACCAAGCTGAGGGCCACAAAGCATCAGCTCTAGGTCAGGAGATCTGAGACCAAGCCGAGGGCTACAAAGCATCAGCTCTAGGTCAGGAGATCTGAGACCAAGCCGAGGGCTACAAAGCATCAGCTCTGGGTCAGGAGATCTGAGGGACAAGTCTTCGGGCACCAATAATAGATCTGACCTTCAGAAGATGCCACGGGGAGAAGGAGGGGACAAAAGTCCTTAGTCATTGGTGGGCAAGGAGGGACCATCAGCTAGCTGCTTAGAGGAGGGGGAGACAAGTAGAGAAAGTAGAGACAAGACCACGAGGGGGGCTAAATACAACCTTATAGTGCTTATGTCCCAAAAAAACATCCAGATCTTTGGTTAATTTGTGTATTCGTTGTCGGCCAAAGTCATCTGGATGTGTCATCCCAATTCCTTTTAGAGCTGCAGGGTCAAGTCCTCATTACCGGCCACAAGCGCCCCACCTAAGAGGTCGCCATCTCCGTAGATTGTTATCCTCTTCACCCTGGTTCACGACTGCCGATTCACTACGAGCTATTACGGCTGACTGTTCCGATGTTTGTTCTACTTTGGCTTTTTGGAATCTTTCGGCCCTGGTTAATGCCGGTTAGCTGAAACCTTCCAGAAAAAGGTCTTCGAATATCTGGTATTCCTGTTCTTAGGATTGTCACATCACAGACACCAGTAGGGCCATTCAGCTCCTGACGACCGTAAAGGGACTGATGGGTTTTGTTGTGGTGTTACCCCCAAACAGCGGTTTTGTTTGATACTGCAGATATTTTTCTAATCTATTATCAAGAATTGATGGTACAGATTATAAACTATCATGGTTGGCATCAAAAAGTAGCGCAGATCTTATCATGTGTGCTTAAATAATGGGTTCTCAGGGACTCTAAATCTTCTAATAATATGGACAAATCTCTGAGGAGTCTTCTCCTGTAGTACTTTATTTGATCCATCTATTATTGTTGAGGTTATGAAGAGAACAGCTCCAGAGAGGGACAGTGTATATTGAGGGTCATCAGGATTGAGGTCTTGTAGAACAATATGTTCCTCGGGTAGTGGGACATGTGCGTGTTAGGTTATCTCAGGGCTGGATCTTCTAATGTACATATGTGGTTCCTGTTGTATGTAGAACACGTTCTTTCAGGATTGGATCTCTGGTATGGACTGTAAACTTGGGTCCCCAGGAACTAGATCTCATATGGTTTCCTCGGAATAGGTTCTAATGTCTTCTATATCATTAATCCTTGGGACTGCCTTTTTACTTGCCACCACAGGGTCATCAGGACTCAAACTGGCTACATATGGGTCCTAAGTACCAGAACTTCTCATAATGGCTATCTGTTTTTTCTTTCTCATACTGGCAAAATTATGGACCTCGGGGCTAGATTCTTCTCAGGTGCTGTATTATGGATCCTCGGCACGAGATATTCTCATGTGTGACTGTGTATGGCTCCTCGGGACTAGATTATTCTCATGTATGCTGAATTATGGATCCTCGGGAACTAGATCTTCTCCATGTGTGCTGGATTATGGATCATCGGGGACTGATCTTCTTCATGTATGACTGAATTATGGATCCTCGGGAACTAGATTCTTCTCATGTGTTGCTGTATTTATGGAATCTCGGGACGAGATCTTCTCATGTGTGCCGATTAGGGACCTCGGGGGACTAGATCTTTCTTGTGTGCTGTATTATGGATCTCAGACTAGATCTTCTCATGTGTGCTGTATTATGGATCATCGGGACTAGATCTTCTCATGTGTGCTATATTATGGATCCTTGGGACTAGATCTTCTCATGTGTGCTGAATTATGGATCCTCGGGACTAGATCTTCTCATGTGTGCTGTGTCATGGATCCTGAGGACTAGATCTTCTCATGTGTGCTGCATTATGGACCCTCGGGGCTAGATCTTCTCATGTGTGCTTGTATTATGGATCCTCGGGACTAGATCTTCTCATGTGTGCTGTATTATGGATCCTCGGGACTAGATCTCTCATGTGGGCTTTATTATGGACCCCTCGGGACTAGGAATTTCTCATGTGTGCTGGATTAGGGACCTCGGGACTGGATCTTCTCATGTTTGCTTTTATGACATCGGGACTAGATATTCTAACGTGTTGCTGTATTTGGTCTCGGGACTAGATGCTCAGTGGCTGGGTCATGGATCCTCAGGGACTAGATATTCTCATGTGTGCCGTATTATGGACCCTCCGGGACTTAAGTCTTATAATGTGTGCTGGATTAGGATCCTCGGGACGAGATCTTCTCAGTGTGCGGTGTCATGGACCTCAGGACTAGATCTTCTCATGTGGCCGTATGTATTATGGACCCTCGGGACTAGATATTATGTGTGCTGTATTATGGATCCTCGGGACTAGATCTTCTCATGTGTGCTGTATTATGGATCCTCGGGACTAGATCTTCTCTTGTGTGCTATATTATGGGCCTCGGGACTAGATCTTCTCATGTTGTGCTTGATATGATCCTGGGGAACTAGATCTTTCCATGTGTGCTGTAGTATGGACCTCAGGACAGATATTTTCATGTGTGCTGTGATTATGGATCCTCGGGACTAGATCTTCTCATGTGGCTGTATTATGGATCCTCAGGACTAGTCTTTTTTTTTTTCATCGTGTGCTTGTTATTATGGATCCGGGAAGAGATCTCTCATGTGTGCGGTATTATTAGGGATCTCAGGGACCTAGTCTTCTATGTGTGCTGTATTAGGATCCTCGGGAATAGATCTTTCATGTGTGCTTGTATTATGGGATTCCCGGGACTGATCTTCTCAGTTGTGCTGGATTATGGACCAAAGGGAAACTAGATCTTCTCATGTGTGCTGTATTATGGATCCTCGGGACTAGATCTTCTCATGTGTGCTGTATTATGGATCCTCGGGCTAGATCTTCTCATGTGTGCTGTGTTATGGACCTCAGGACTAGATCTTCTCATGTGTGCTGTATTATGGACCAAAGGACTAGATCTTCTCATGTGTGCTGTATTATGGATCCTCGGGACTAGATCTTCTCATGTGTGCTGTATTATGGATCCTCAGGACTAGATCTTCTCATGTGTGCTGTATTATGGATCCTCAGGACTAGATCTTCTCATGTGTGCTGTATTATGGATCCTCAGGACTCAATATCTCATATTTGATTTATCTTAGGTCCTCGGGGTCAGGTATTCTCATATGTGCCATATTAAGGCTCCTGCTTTGTCATGTTGACCTTGTTGTGGTGAAGTCGTTGTTTTTGACCTTTGAGCGAATCGTCCCATTTTCAGTTTCGGTAGATTCCTGATTAGCTCCATATCGCTCATCGTTCCCGTAGTGAGGAAGGCAAAACAAACCAGGGAAATGAAGTGGTGTGACCTTGACTTCAAAAATTTAATCTCGTCTCTCCGACAAAACAGGACAGAGAGATGTTGAGGGTTCTATTGAATTAAGCAACACGGCGGATAATAGAAGGAAAATATTGATGTACGATTAAATGACATCTTCTAGGCCGATCGTGTATCTGGGACGAGATGTGAACCATGATTATAGAGAGGAGGGAATGAGCGGTGATGAAGGAAGGACGCAAACCCGGGGAGCCTGTTTGGTACCTAAAACGGTTCCCTGATTTTAATTTAGGCCATTAATGAAAACACTCTGGGCTGCCGCTGCTATAAAACGCGCTCAGCTGTCACTGGCCGATGCCAAAAAATCCTCAATTTCCTTCAAGATTAAGTTGCACTTAATGTGTTTTCTATTTCCTCTAAGCGGAGGGGCCTCGGCTCTGCTGGGCCCGGGATTATGGTTTCCATCCTTAAATCAGGGAAGGTTTGGACGGTGTTACCCAACGCATTCATGGCCCAGCGAGGACAGAGAGAGTAAGTACTGATCAGTCATTCTTGTCATAAGAACACAATTCTGCTGAGGGACCTCGTCTTGTAGGAGGAAAGGAACAACTTGGTCAGGAAGATAAGAAAACAAAAGTTTCTCTATAGACACATGTAGTTATTCATTGCTGGATTGCGCAGATTTCTGAAATGTTCCTGGCTCATTTGAAAAAGTTATCAAAAATGTCACAGATACAAGGGATGGAAAGAGAGGAGAAGGGAGAAGGGTGGCAGGACTGGAAAGATGCCATAGCTGGAGGGAGGACGAGAGATGGTGAGGGAGGGCGTAGCTATAGACCACTCATCCAGGTGACAAAGGTGATCTATGACAAGGGTCTCTATCATACGCTATGAGCTACTGGATTTTGAGGGACCACTAAATGATAGAATGTTATGTCAAACAGACCAAGAACACACAACAGACAATCACGACCAACAAGGACTTGGCCCTTTACAAATAGGAAAAAAGATCCCCTAAGCAGATTCGAACATGAACTTGATCCACCAGGACCAAGGCAGCAAATGTGGGACCCAAAGTATACTACAAAATGTGTTTAAAAGGCCTGATTGAGCTGTAAACACATGTGCTGAACTACAGAACCATTAGGGATCAAAACTTACATCCACTAGACCAAGGACAAGGACCCAAGTCCAGAAACCGTTGGGAAATAAGAAGCGGGGTTATAAGATGAATAATGTTAGGTTCCAATCAAATATTATGTGCTGAAGCAAGGCCCATTAGGGACAAAACTGTTCACCATGGATGGTCCTTGGTCCCTGGAAACTAGATGTTTGTTTGTTAGTAGGGCCACAAAGAGTTGGGTACCAATGCGCATCATGGGTTAGAGATATGTGCGAACTATGGGAAGAATGAAATATGCTCTGGACTACCAGGGACTGTACAACACTAGGGTCAACGGGCGCGTATACACCGCCGGGTCACCGGGGGGGGGGGGGAATGCTACCTAACAAGCCGGGTCACCGGGAGCGTACCTAACACGAGGGGGTTCACCGGGCGCTTGTGTACATAACACCGCCGGGTCACAGGGGACTGGACCCAAACAACCCCGGGTCACCGGGGAATGTACCCAAACACCGCGGGTCACCGGGGACTGTACCCAACACCGCCGGGGTCACCGGGGGACTGTACCCAACAACGCCGGGCAACCGGGGACTGTACCCAATCCACCGCCGGGTAACCGGGGACTGTACCCAAACACCGCCGGGTGTCACCGGGACTGTACCAACACCGCGAGGTCCACCGGGGACTGTACCCAAACACCGCCGGGTCACCGGGGACTGACCCAAACACCGCGGGTAACCGGGGACTGTACCAACACCGCCGGGTCACCGGGGGACTGTGTACCCAACAACCGCCGGTTCACCGGGACTGTTACCCAACACAGCCGGTTCAACGGGGATGTCCCAACACCGCCGGTCAACGGGGACGTACCAAAACCACCGCCGGGTCACCGGGGGACTGTACCCAACACCGCCGGGTCACCGGGGGGACTGTACCAAACCACCGCCGGTCACCGGGGGACTGTACCCCACACCGAGGGTCACCGGGGAACTGTACCAACACCGCAGGGTCACCGGGGACGTACCAAAACACCGCGGGTCACGGTGGCGGTAACCAACACCGCCGGGTCACCGGGGGCTGTACCTAACACCGCCGGGTCACGGGGGGCTGTAATTTACACCACTGGATATAGGATGTGTCACCAGAAACACTGAGGCATAACATTTAGTTTAAAGGTCAACATGTGTTATTGTAAAATATGAAGTTTGACATAATGGGACATAATGAGGTCCGTGGTGACAGGTTCCCTTTTTCACTAAAGAGGTTACAGTAGCCCATTACACGTGCAGTGCACATCTGCCTTTCTGCCTTGTCTGAGCATTTGCATTACGATATAATTGTGTGTTATAACTTACCTTTCTACCGGTAGATCCTCTGTGTAGCCCAGGGGTTGGGCTTTGTTTGGATGCCATTCCTACAAAAAAAACAACATGTTGATGTCTGTGTGCCAGACTCCTCAGCTCTCAGCCCCAAACCTTTGGCTCCTGTACATCTCCTCCCGCCCTGCTCCCTCAAGAGTGGTCCACAGCTGTTCAGCTGACATCGGTGGGGGAGGAGTCTGCAGCACAAACATGTCAAGTGTTCTTTTTTTTTTAGATGCATCCAAACCAAAGCCCAACCCCTGGGACTACACAGAGGATTCTGTCTGGGTGAAAGGTAAGTTATAACACACAATTATATTGTAATGCAAATGCTTAGAGAAGGTAGAGAGGCAGATGTGCAGCAGGTGTGATGGGCTCCTGTAACCCGTCTATAGTCACAATGAGGTCCCTGCTGACAGGTTCCCTTTAATACCAGCACAAAAAATGTTATCACAAAATAAACAGAAAAAGAAATTCTCTATACACAGAAACAATCCCACAAAATGTATTATGTGTTTGCAGAATTAACTTTTGTGGACAAACTTTTTGCTCTTCAGCTCTTGTCCCCCTGTCCCTCGGCTAGAGATGGAGCCATCCCAGATCTCTTCCTGGAGGAGCCCTGCAGGTCTGGGGACCCTCTAGTGATGGCTCAGGCTTGTCCCATGTCCCCGGATAGAGATGGATGCCATCCCAGGATCTTTCTGGAGGGAGCCCTGCAGGTCTGAGGGACCCTCCGGATGATTGAAAGCTAAGTCTGGACCCGGTCCCTCGGCTAGAGATGAGCCATCCCAGTCTTTACTGGAGGAGCCCTGCAGGTGCTGAAGACCATCGGTGAGATTGATGAACGCTTCAGCTCTTGTCCCCCTGTCCCTTCGGCGAGAGATGGAGCCATCCAGTCTCTTCGGGAGGAGGCCGGAAGGTAGAGGACACCTTGGTGAGAGGGCTCCGCGTTGTCCTCCTGTCCCTTGGATAGAGATGGAGCCATCCTAGATATCTTTTAAGCGAGGAGCCCTGCAGGTCTTGAGGACCCTCCGGTGATGAAAGCAGCTTTGTCCCCGTCCCTCGGTAGCGATGGAGCCGGATCCCAGATCTCTTACTGGAGGGAGGCCTGAGGTATGAGGACCCACTGGTGATGAGGCTCAGCTTCTGTCCCAAGGTCCCCCTCGGATAGAGAGCGAGCATCCCAGATCTCTTCCTGGAGGGAAGCGCCCGCAGTCTGAGGACCTCCAGTGATGAAGCTCAGCTCTGTTCCCCGGGCCTCGGCTGCTTAGAGGATGGAGCCATCCCAGATCTCTTCCTGGAGGAGCCCTGCAGGTCTGAGGACCCTCTGGTGATGGCTCAGCTCTTGTCCCCCGGTCCCTCAGCTAGAGATGGAGCCATCCCAGATCTCTTCCTGGAGGAGTCCTGCAGGTCTGAGGACCCTCTGGTGATGAGGCTCAGCTCTTGTCCCCCGGCTAGAGATGGAGCCATCCAAAATCTCTTCCTGGAGGAGTCCTGCAGGTTGGAGGACCCTCTGGGGAGGGCTCAGCTCTTGTCCCCGGTCCCCGCTAGAGATGAGCCATCCAAAATCTTTCCTGAGGATGTCATGCGCAGGTCTGAGGGACCCTCTGGTGATGAGGCCTCAGCTCTTGTCCCCCGGTCCCTCGGCTAGAGATGGAGCCATCCCAGATCTCTTCCTGGAGGAGCCCTGCAGGTCTGAGGACCCTCTGGTGATGGCTCAGCTTTCTTGTCCCCAGGTCACTCGGCTAGAGATGGGAGGCCATCCAAAATCTCTCCTGGAGGAGTTCCTGTTTACAGGTCTGAGGACCCTCTGGTGATGAGGCTCAGCTCTTGTCCCCTGTCCCTCGGCTTAGAGAGGAGCATCCCAGCATCGGCATGGAGGAGCCCGGAGGTCTGAGGGACCCCATGGTGATTGATTGAGGCTCAGCGTCATTGTTCCCCTGTCCCCGGCTGAATTCTGGAGCCATCCCAGATCTTCCCTGGAAGGACGGCTTGAAGTCTGAGGACCAATTGTGATGAGGCTCAGCTCTTGTCCCCCTGTCCTCGGCTAGAGAGGGGAGCATCCAGATCTCTTCTGGAGGAGCCCAGCAGGTCTGAGGACCCCTCAGTGATGAAGCTCAGCTATGTCCCCCGGTCCCTCGGCAGTAGAGATGGAGGCCATCTCCAGAATCTCTTCCTGGAGGAGCCCTGCAGGTCTGAGGACCCTCCGGTGATGAGGCTCAGCTCTTGTCCCCCGGTCCCTCAGCTAGAGATGGAGCCATCCAAAATCTCTTCCTGGAGGAGTCCTGCAGGTCTGAGGACCCTCTGGTGATGAGGCTCAGCTCTTGTCCCCCGGATTAGAGATTGGAGCCACACAAAAGTCTTCTTCTGGAGGATCCGGCAGGTCTGAGGACCCTCTGGTGATGAGGCCAGCTCTTGTCCCCGGTCCTCGGGTAGAGATGGAAAGCCATCCAAAAATCTCTTCTGGAGGCGTCCCTGCAGGTCTGAGGACCATCTGGTGAAGAGGCTAGCTCTGTACCCCGGTTCCCCGGGGCCTAGAGATGGAGCCATCCCAGGATCCTTTCTGGAGGAGCCCTTGCAGGTCTTGAGGGACCTCTGGTGAGGCTCAGCTCTTGCCCCCGGTCCCTAGGCTAGAGATGGAAGCCATTCAAAATCTCTTTCCTGAGGAGTCCTGCAGGTCTGCGGACCCTTGGTGAGAGCTCAGCTCTGTTCCCCGGTCCCATCGGCTTCTATAGATGCGAGCCATCCCAGACCATCTTCCTGGAGGGAGCCTGCAGGTCTGAGGACCCACTGGGATTGAGGCTCAGCTTACTTGTCCCCCTGTCCCTCGGTGCTAGAGATGGAGCCATTCCCAGATCTCTTCATGGAGGAGCCCGCAGGTCTGAGGACCTCGGGGATGAAGCTCAGCTCTTGTCCCCGGTCCCTGGGATAGAGAGGAGCCATCCCAGGATCTCTTCTGGAGGAAGCCCTTAGGGTTTGAGGACCCCTCTGTGGATGGCTCAGAGCCTCTGGTCCCGGGCTCGGCTAGAGAGTTAGCATCCCAGATCTCCTCCGGCGGAGCCTGGCAGGTCTGAGGACCCTTCCCCTGTGATGAGGCTCAGATATTGTACCCCGCGTCTCCCTCGGCTAGAGATGGGAGCCATCAAACTCTTCCTGGAGGAGCCTGCAGGTTCTCGAGGACCCTCTGATGATGAGGCTCAGCTCTTGTCCCACGGTCCCCGGGCTAGAATGGGAGCCATTCCAAAATCCTTTTCCGGAGAGTCCTTGCAAGGTGTCTGAGGACCCTCTGGTGATGAGGCTCAGCTCTTGTCCTCCTGTCCCTCGGCTAGAGATGGAGCCATCCCAGATCTCTTCCTGGAGGAGCCCTGCAGGTCTGAGGACCCTCCGATGATGAGGCTCAGCGCTTGTCCCCTGTCCCTTGGATAGAGATGGAGCCCATCCCAGATATCGTCCTGGAAGGAGCCATGCAGGTCTGAAGGACACCCTCCGATATGAGGTCAGCGCTTGTCCCCGGTTCCCCGGTAGAGATGGAGCCATCCAGAACCCTTAATGGAGGAGCCCTGCAGTTTGAGGGACTCATACGGGTGATGTCCATGGGCCGGGGCTGCTATCTGCTGACGAGCTGCAGCCAGGAGGGGGACATGTGCGCAGCTCCGTCTACATTAACGGGGTGTTGATAGAACGAGTCTCAACACAAGGGTGCGAGGAGATAAACACAATTCACTGACATTAGGAGCTGACACTGGGAAAATGAGGAGTGGACGAGGCTCCGCCCAGCTGTCATCCAGCCTGTTCCAAAATCTAGGAAAAACAGCGTGTCAATATGACAATGGACACAAAGGATCAGTGGCGATTATCTCCTCACTCCAGAGCAGCACAGTGGCTGAGTGAGTAGCACTTCTGCCGTGCAGCGCTGGGGTCCTGGGTTTGAATCCCACCCAGGTCAACATCTGCAAAGAGTTTCCTCCGGGTCCTCCGGTTTCCTCCCACACTCCAAAATATACTGTTAGGTTGTTTAGATGAGCCCCATGGGGACAGGGACCAATTTGTCATGCTTTGTACACTGCTGCGTAATCTGTGTGCGCTTTATACATAAAGTATTATTATTATTATTTATGTTACATCTTATAATCTTGCATCTATAGTGGGACGGGATCCGCCCTCTATTCACATAGTAGTGGGGCGATTGACGTACCTGTAACCAATATCCGCGGTGCGGTTGTTGAGTAGGATCGTGTCTGCAGCGATTCATAGATTGTTGCGCCGAATCCAACAGGTGTCGCTTCCTGTGCCGATGTCCGCCGGAGTTTCACCTTCTTATTCCGGTGAATGTGAGTGTTGTGATTCTTGCGATACAATTCCTTTTTATAAATTCGCAGTTTGTCCGAACATGTGTTGTACATGGCCACGGCCCCCTGATTCTGTCGCGGTGCAAGCTGGCGGCGAGCGCCCACAATCCAATCGTGGCACCAAAAAACCGGGGCCAAATCGGTTTGCAAAACAGAACAATAACCGAAACACAAACTAAATGTGGTTATCTGGACCCTTAGTAAATGAGATTCAGCCCAAAGTATGGTGGAAAGACAGCACCTTATTGGTGAAAACGGGTCATGAGGATGGTTTTGGCCTGTCTTGGGTGGTGACTGGCCTGTCCCTTCTGGTGGTGGACTGTCCTATGGGTGGTGGTGGCCTGTCCTCTGGTGGTGGCCTGTCCTCTGGTGGGGGCAATCCTCTGGTGGTACTGGCATATGGTGAACGGACAGGTACGTCGAGGAGGTGGCAAATCTGGTCGACGGAAGGGAATGAGGAGGTGTGGATCGATAATATGGTGACGGGAAGGGTCAAGAGGAGGGGACTATCCTCTGGTGAGGCTAGCACAGGTCCTGAGGCGGTGGCCTATCCTCTGGTGACGGCAGGTCCTGAGGCGGTGGCCTATCCTCTGGTGACGGCCTGTCCTCTGTTGACGGCAGGTCCTGAGGTGGTGGCCTATCCTCTGGTGACGGGCAAGGTTTTTTTTTGTCCGAGGTGGGGCCTTGTCCGCTGGTGAAGGCAGGTAACCTGAGTGGGGCCTGTCCTATGGTGCACGGCAGGTCCCTGAGGGTGGTGGCCTGTCCTATGGTGGACAGCAGGGTCCTGAGGTTGGTGGCCTGTCCTCTGGTGGTGGCATGGTCATCTTGGTGGTGGGCTATCCTCGGTGACGGAGGTACTGAGGGGTGCCTATCCTCTGGTGACGGCAGGTCCTGAGGTGGTGGCCTATCCTCTGGTGACGGCAGGTCCTGAGGCCCGGTTGGCCTATTCCTCTGTGTGACGGCGCAGGTCTGAGGCGGTGGCTATTTCATCTGGTTTGACGGCCTGTCTCTGTTGACGGGCAGGGTCTGAGGTGTGGCATATCCCGGTGACGGGCAGGTCCTGAGGTGGTGGCTGTCCTTGGTGACGGCAGGTCCTGAGGTGGTGGCCTGTCCTCTGGTGACAGCAGGTCCTGAGGTGGTGGCCTGTCCTCTGGTGGTGGCCTGTCCTCTGGTGGTGGCCTGTCCTCTGGTGGTGGCCTATTCTATGGGGGTGGCAATGTCCTCTGGCGGTGGCTGTCATCTGGTGACGGCGGGCTCTGAGGGGTTGGCCCTAGCCTCTGGGTGACGGCAGGTCCTGAAGGCGGATGGCCTACACTATGGTGTACTTGGCAGGTCCTGAGGCGGTGGCATATCCTTGGTTTGACAGCAGGGGTCCTGAGCGTGGCCATATCCTCTGGGTGAGGCCTGTCCGGGTGGACGGCACAAGGTCCTGAGGTTTGAGGTGGTGGCCTATCCTATGGTGACGGGCAGGTCCGGAGGATGGGGGCTTATCTATGGTGACGGCCAGGTCCTGGGTGGTGGCCGTCCTCTTGGTGACGGCATGGGTCCTGATTGGTGGCCTGCTACTTGGTGGGGCCTGTCCTATGGTGGTTGGCTATCCTATGGGGTGGGCCTGTCCTCTGGTGACGGCAGGTTACTGAGGTGGGGGACTTATCCTATCGGTTGACAGCAGCGTCCTGAGTGGTGGCATGTCTCTGGTGGTGGGGCCTTCTCTGGTGGTGGCCTGTCCTCTGGTGGTGGCCTGTCCTCTGGTGATGCCTGTCCTCTGGTGACGGCAGGTCCTGAGGCGGTGGCCTATCCTCTGGTGACGGCAGGTCCTGAGGCGGTGGCCTATCCTCTGTTGACGGCAGGTCCTGAGGTGGTGGCCTGTCCTCTGGTGACAGCAGGTCCTGAGGTGGTGGCCTGTCCTCTGGTGACGGCCTGTCCTCTGGTGATGGCCTGTCCTCTGGTGACGGCCCATACATCAATCCCACATCATCATCTCTGGTTCCTTCCATCTTCTCTCAGGTTTCCTGACCTCTGGTAAGAGATGTCCCTCTGTGGGCACAGGACCTTGTGACCTTCGCTCTGTCACTCTGACCTGTAGCTTTCCATTCTGCGTGTTCTTGTGGTGCAATAAACCAAAGCAGAGGTGCCTTGTATCCAGGAGCTATTGCTGCAGCTCTAGATGTGAAAGGAGTAGAAAACATCATGTAACTCAATGTTCAGATGAGATTTCTGTGTCTGCGATTCATAGCAGACACGAGGGAGAGGGGGGCAGCACAACTTACTGCAGTCTCCTGGTACCCCGATATATAAGGGTACTATAGTTCTCCAGTTTCCACAGACAATATAATCTCCCCTAATCACATGTCAGCAGATGCAGCTGCTCCCTTTCCCCTCTCACAGCATACAGTCTCAGCAACAGAGAGAGCAAAGCTGCATCTTCTGCTTCTCTGTCCTCGTAATATTCAGTATAATAGACAGAGATAAGACTGCAGCTCTCTCCCCCCTCTCACAGCATGCAGCCTCACATCCCCTCCCCTTCCTCTTCATAGCACGCAGTCTTATACGCAATATATATCATAGACGGCCAGAGAGTGAAGCTCCAGCTGCATCTCCCTCCTCCCTCTCACAGCCTACAGTCTCAGCAACAGAGAGACTGTATGTATACCAGATATTGGTAAATTTTGCCATTTGCGCTTCTTTTGACACTTTTCCTTCTTTTGGGACAGAAGGGATTTTGGAGAACAGATGTCCCAATCTTGGGGAGTGACATGTAATAAGTGGTAAGTGGCTGCGCCCCCGTTACTATTTCCTGTAACTAAGGGGACAGCGCAGCAACACTTGTAAAATTGGATCCGGGGTCTTTCCATAAGGGGATTATCCGGAGATGTGTGTTCTCTCCGCACCCGGAGCGGCTTAGAGCCAGTAATTATCTCTCATTCCAGGGATTTTTACTCCAAGCTCCGCCCCTGACATTCAGGGGAATTACTTGACATTAAGCTTTTAAGACCCCCGATCCGAGTGCTGGGACGAGGATGATAGGATGGAGCCGGGGGGCAGCTGAGAGGCAGAGCCCCCTAGAAGATGCTACAACCACCCTGCCCATGTATCCAAGCCTGGGGAAGACCCTGACTGCTGAGCCGCTGTATCTAAGCCAATCATGTGGGATACTGTCCTGCAATGAGTTTACTGCTCTCTGTTATCAGCCAGAGTTCTGTAGTGAGATGTGACGTGGAGGTCATGGCACGGGGTCACTGGAATGTGGGGTCCTTAGACCCCCGACTAGTGGTGCTCAGCGCTTGTCCTGACCCAGTGCCATCGGGTCACACAGGGGGCTCCATCACCCACAATCTGCCGTCACTCCAACTCCTGATATAGAACCGGTCAGATGTGAACCCTCC
>WNYA01002271.1:0-39492 GCA_019512145.1 Engystomops pustulosus
AACTGTATCAAAATATTCCTTCAACTTTTGGTGCCCAGATTACGTTAACACACTATGGGCCTTGGGGTGATTGATCCCTAGAGCAACCAATCACAGCTCAGCACTTATTCTTCCAAAGCAGTTTAAAAAGAGAATGAAAACTGAGCTGGATTGGCTGTCCATAAAGAAATTAAGATTTCGAGCGATCTCCTACCTCTGATGCTGATGTTAAAGAAATGAAGATTTCGAGCGATCTCCTACCTCTGATGCTGATGTGGCTGAGTCCTGAAATCTCACTAGGACAATATTCCTCTCATCAATGATGTCTAAGGTCAAGACCAGTGGGTGTCTATGGCTGCGAGGTCTAGGATGCATCCATCAAGCAGGCCATTTGCTGTGTTGGAAGGTGCACAAAGCAACCTTCATGAGGTCCACTCTGGTGGGTGTCTATGACTGCGAGGTGCGGATGCAGCCATCAAGCAGGCCATTTGCGGTCATTGATGGTGCTAGAGGCTTCCTTCATGAGGTCAAGTCCGGTGGGTGTCTATGGCGGCGAGGTGCTGGAGGCAACCATCACGCAGGCCATTTGCGGTGATGGAAGGTGCACAAGGCAACCTTCATGAGGTCAAGCCCGGCTTGTGTCTATGGTTGTGAGTTGCGGGATTCATGAGGTCAAGCCCGGCTTGTGTCTATGGTTGCGAGTTGCGGGATGCAACCATCAAGCAGTCCATTTGCAGTGATAGAACGTGCACAAGACAACCTTTATGGGGTCAAGACCAGTGGGTGTCTATGGCTGCGAGGTGCGAGATGCAACTCTCAAGCAGGCCATTTGCGGTGATGGACAAAGCAACCTCCATGATTTCCACTCTGGTGGGTGTCTATGGCTGCTAGATGCGGGATGCAACCATCAAGCAGGCCATTTGCGGTGTTGGAAGGTGCACAGGGCAACCTTCATGAGGTCCACTCTGGTGGGTGTCTATGGCTGCGAGGTGCGGGATGCAACTCTCAAGCAGGCCATTTGCGTAATTGAAGGTGCCAGAGGCATCCTTCATAAAGTCAAGTCCGGTGGGTGTCTATGGCTGCGAGGTGCGGGAGAGGTCCACTCTGGTGGGTGTCTATGGCTGCGAGGTGCGGGATGCAACTCTCAAGCAGGCCATTTGCGGTGATGGAAGGAGACAATAATCCTCATCAGTGATGGTGCAGGATCTGCACTGTACGAGTCCTTTCAACCATTTCCAGGGTTTCAGGAGCCGGGCTAAGATCTTGTTCTTCTTTTTTGTCTTAGCTTTCTTCCCTGGTTCCTCTTCTCCCTTTGGTTCTCCAGCCTCAGTGATCTTGTTCTTCTTTTTTGTCTTAGCTTTCTTCCCTGGTTCATCTCTCTTTGGTTCTCCAGCCTCAATGGTCTTGTTCTCCTGTAGTTTTCCTCCATTCTGGTTGACCTTCTCCTGTGAACCATTTTTCAATGTTTCGGAGCTTTGGAGCAGATCCTGGATGTAACGACATTCATCGCTGATGTAATTATTAACAAACCACGCCATGGTGGCTGCCGTGTCTCTGATCAGGGACTATAAGTAGTTGCTGTCTCTGTGGTCAGAGAGTAAATGACTGGGTGAGCTCTGCTTGCCGGCTTTTATACCCTAGCGGGTGGGCGGGACTATAGAATCTTGCTCCTGATTGGTCGGTAAGTGGAGACAATAGACAATATCTTGCATCCTACACTTGATCTTAGCCAAAAGGCCGAGAAGCGATTACAATATCTTGCATCCGATTGGTTGCTATTTTATGAGCCCTTGTGATGTCATCAGCCTTGGTGGAGGGTTCTGTATGATTGTGATATCATCAGCCATGGTGGAGGTTCTATATCATCAAGATCACTTCCACCAGGCCCATAATTGTACATTTACAGAAATATATATCTATATCAATTTTTATTTAAAAAATAAATAAATAATATAAATCACACAAATAATATTTAAAGTTTTTAGCAGCAAAATCTAAACTAAAGTATGACAGAACTGTACAAATGTCCTAACCTCATGTCTGTACTGCCCCTCCAGTTACTTCATCAATGCAACGGATGCAGTAAATCTGTCGCAGAAGCTTCTTGCAGGATCGGAGCCGCCACACAAATCCATCAATGGAAACTGAGCTGTGATAGAAACATTGCAATATCATTAAAAGAAAACCTTTATTGTGTAAAAGTAAGAACATAAAAAGGTTTGTAGAAACAAAGGAAGGAAAGTTGTGCCGCCATATAGATGACCGGGACGCAACCGGCAAACTCAGCAGATTACAGGGAGGATCTATATATAAATAATGATTGTATACAAGAAGAAAGCGTGTCAAGACAACCAAACTATAAGCAAAATATATTGGGCATCACGACCCCCTGGCTGATTCTGGTGTTGTGTCTGGTAAACTACCATGATTTTGTACATACATGGGTTATATGCAGTGTCTTATATCTTATGATTAGAGATGAGCGAACATACTCGTCCGAGCTTGATACTCGTTCGAGCATTAGCGTACTCGAAACTGCTCGTTGCTCGAACGAGTATTTCGCCAGCTCGAGAAAATGGCATCTCCCGCCGTTTTGCTTTTTGGCGGCCAGAAACAGAGCCAATCACAAGCCAGGAGACTCTGCACTCCACCCAGCATGACGTGGTACCCTTACACGTCGATAGCAGTGGTTGGCTGGCCAGATCAGGTGACCCTGGAATAGACTCTAGCCCGCTGGCCCGCTGCTGGCTCGGATCATTCTGTGTCTGGATGGCCGCTAGGGTAATAGAAGCTGCCTTGCTGGTCAGGGAAGCCGTTATTGGGTGTTTCTTAATTAGAATTGCTGTGTGTTAGGTTTAGGCAGGAAGTGATTCACAGAAGAACCAACAGTTCCTTCTTCTTAGGGCTACAATAACGTTTTTATGTTTCTTTTTGTTTTTTTGGTTGCCTTGTGGCTTGGTTGCTGGCCATTAGGAGTTGCAAGCTAGTTTACCATAATTAGTGAGGAAATTTGTCAGGAAGTCCTTGTGTTTTAGCTCCTTTAGGTGACAGACATATTCCACCTCCATAAAACATACAATAGTGTATAATATTTTCTTTCCTTTTTTTTTTTTTTTTTTTTTTGGTTTGCTTGTGGCTGGGCTTGCTGACATTAGTAGTGCAGCTAGTACCATATTGTGAGGATTTTGCAGGGGGAACGTGTGTTAGCGTCTTAGTGACACACAGTATCCACCTCAATACATACATAGCGTTATATTTTCCTTTTTTTTTGTTTTTTGCTTGCTGTGGCTGATTTGCTGGCATTAGTAGTGCAGCTATACCATAGTTGTGAGGAATTTGCAGGGGGACTTGCGACCTGTTGTGTTTAAGCTCTTAGTGACACACATATCCACCTCAAACACCACACACCGAAGTGGGACAATTTATTATAGGGGTTTGATTTGAATTAGGTCAAGTCTGTCTGTCTGATTATTATTTTTTTATTTACGTTAATTTATCTTATAACTCATAGTCATCTGGCACAGCACAGAATCCAGATCCGTTGTGTGCTGTCAGTGTAGGTTAGTAAACTAGCCATAGCAATAGGATAGCATCGTTTTGTTTCAAAAACAAACACACCAAAAAAAATTTGAAGTTTACAACTTTAATTTTGAAATGTTAAAAATAAAATCTACTAATTTAAACCCGAGAGCTGGGTTAGAGGACAGGACGTGGGGTCCAACTACTTGCAGGGTCAGGGCCGTGGTCCCTGGGCTGGGTGAGACACACCACCCTGCTATGAAGGGAGCAGGGAATCCGCAGAGCTACCCTCCCTAGTTCCATCATGTCTCAAGTTACTGGGACTCGTGGTAAGCACTGTTGAGGCCAGAACAGTGCGAAGAGGTGATTGTCGTTGAATTGCGGACAATGCTTTCTAGCCATTTTGTCCACCAGTCAGTCTTTCCACGCAGTCCACCACATGTCACGCCGAAATCAGCACTCCCCCCCCCCCCAGCTCCTCCACCTCAGCCTCCTTCCCCCCCAGTCTGCCCCCCCCTCCCAGCAAAATTTGACATTTGAAGAACCGGCGTACTACTGAGGAACTGTTTTCTGGACCCTTCCCACAGTCACAAACCACTTGTCCGGTTGGCTGCTGAGGCATTTTTCCGATGCCCAGTTTTTCCACCGGTCGCAGTCTGTGGTGATGATGACATTATGAACGTAGTGGAAGAAGTGTGTAAAGGTGTCGAACGTGAGGAACACGGTTGTTGTCAGACAGGGGTGAATTGTTTCAAGGCAGGAAGTCCGAGGGGAGCAGACTGAGGGATCCGGAGGATGATGAGTGACAGAACCCAAGCTGGGTTGATAGGCGGGTGAACACAGTGCTTCTGAAGACGGAGGCGAGTCCCTATAGCAGAACAGGTTGGAAGAGGCATGGTGGGGCCAAGACGGAGAGGCAGGGTCAGAAGTCTGGAGGTTCTTTAAAAAGAAAAACCGGATGACCGACGGACTGTGGTGTGCAACCTTTTGCCAAACCAGGATCAGCAGGGGTTCCACCACTACTAGCTTACTACCACCAGTATCGCAGGCATATGAAATGCTAAACAAAACCCCACTCAATGGCACCAAGCCCGTTCACCCCTCCGGCCGGGCACACCACTGCTCCTTCCCCGTGTCATCTGCTAGTCACCCCCTGGCCCCCCAGGAACCACGGCCCAAACAACCTCCCCCGTGCGAAAACCCCCATCTCCGCCTCCCACTGATCCTCCACAGCCATCCACCATCGTTTCCAGCCCTTCCCATAAACCATGACGATCACTGGAGCGCAAAAGGATTATGCCAACCCCACCCACACCGCCCAAGCCCTCAACGTCCCAATCCTCCAAGTTGCTTAGCCTGGAGATGCTGCCCTTAGGCTGGTAGTAGACCGAGGCCTTTCGAAACCTCATGGCGAGCCGGCCACCCCCTCGGTATTTCGGTCCCCCACCCCACTGCAACTTTTCCCTTCTCCCCGATGTGCCGTTCCCAGCCCTGCACAAGCACGTGTCAAAGAACATCATCCGTGCCCTGACCAACTCCGTTTCTGACAAGGTCCACCTGCACACGGAAACACGTGGACATGTGCTGCCCGGGCAGCCCACTATATGTCGCTGACGGGCAAATTGGGTAACTTGGTGGAGGCTGGGACAGTTCGAGACCCTGGGGCTGGTCATATAACTGCCTGACGCCGAGGATGCGGGCCCTAACTTCCTTGGTTCCAGGTCTCAAAGGCCTACTATGCCTCCTCCTCCTCCCCCACCCCTCCCCCCTCCCTCCACCTCCCTCCTCCGAATTACCATCCGTGGCATGGCGCCATCATCGGTAGCTCTAGGCACAGCAGCAGTGGCCGTCGCTAAGCGACAGCAGGCGGTGCTCAAACTGCTGAGCCTAGGCGATAAAAGGCACACAAACGCCCAGACGCATATTTGTCACGCGAAGATCCTGTGCTGCAACGCCGCAACCTGAAGCATGGCATGGTTGCCTCGAACTGCCTTCGCAGGCGCATCTGCACTGCCGCGCCGCTCTCCAGCAACTGCCCGCTCACCCGACTGTTTTTTGGCGACGTGCCACGAGTGCGTTCCAAACTAACCATGTTTCAGAGTTTTTACAAGAGCCGCAGGAGCGATTGTGCCTTTCCAGATGTCAACTTTCCAACCAGAACTGGTAGTCAATCCAGTCGCTTCCTCCAGTCATTACAATGGAGGAGTGGATGTCCTGAAATATCTTCAGGTGCTGAGTAACTTTGAGGAGTCAAACACAGATGTCAGTGGCAGGGCTTGCCCCATCTATCCACATCTACATCCCACCGCTTGTCCGAACTCGCTGTTGCTGTTTGAAAAACTCTCTAACTCCTCTGGTCAGCATGAAGTCGAAAGCTTTGCGCTCGTCACAAGAACGGTGGAAGAAGATTCCCTTGTTATAGCCAAGCACCCTTAGGTCTGTTTCTCAGCGCATATCGGGAGGATGGAGGAGAGGAGAGGAGAGAATGTTGGGAGACAGAAAGGGGACCATTGTTCCCAGTCCCTTCACTGTTCAGCGTGTATGGGCAGAAAGAGGAGTTGGAGGAGGAGTAAATGGGCAAGTCAGGCCAGTGAGGGGAGTGAATTCTTGCGCGTTGGACTCTGGGCGCATATGGCAGATTTCATGCTAGGCTGGCCTATTCCCGTGACCCTCCCCCGCGTTCAAAGAATTTATTCCGCAACCGATTACTCTGGTAATTCACTCCTCCTGGACCCCACGGTACAAGCAAAATCTTTCCACTCACTCCTCATCCCTGGAGAGGAAAGGAGTGTGAGAATGCAGGGGCAAAGCTGAACAGTATTAACCCTTCTGACCAGCGCTAGCGCGCAGAGGGCGTACTTCTGCCCGGGAACAAGTAGCGAGGAGTAGGAGAGCAGGCAGCTTTTCCAGGCACTGGCAGGGGTACGCTTTACAAGGCCTTTGCCAGTTTTATGTCACCCACCCCAACAAGACAAACTGTCACCTGTCCCCAGTCCGGCAGAGTAGGAGGGCGGATCTTTACAGAAAGATGGTGAGGGAGTACTGTAGCTGACCATACCAAATCGTCCTAAAGATCACCAGCTCCCCCCCCGGAGAGAGCTGCTGCTGGTCAGGGAAAGCGTTAGGGTGTTCTATTAGAATAGTGTTAGGCAGGAGTGATTCTACAAGAACCCAACAGTCCTTCTTAGGGCTACAATAACGTTTTATGTTCTTTTTTTTGGTTTGCTTGTGGCTGGGCTTGCTGGCATTAGTAGTGCAGCTAGTACCATATTGTGAGGAATTTGCAGGGAGACTTTGTTTAGCTCTTAGTGACCCACATATCCACCTCAATAGCAATACAATACGTTTATTTTCGCTTTTTTTTTTTGTTTGCTTGTGGCTGGTCTTGCTGGCATTAGTAGTGCAGCTAGTACCATATTGTTTGGAATTTGCAGGGGACTGCGACCGTTGTGTTTAGCTCTTAGGACACACATATCCACCTCAACCACCGAAGTGGGACAATTTATAGGGGTTTGTTAGATTAGGCAGAGTCTGCCGATTTATTTATTTTTTACGTTTATTTCTTTTTAGAACTCACAGTAATCGGCCAAAGCAGTTGGTGCTTTGATGTGGGCTGAAAATAGCCATAGGAGAACCCAACGGCTTATTTGACCTACAATAGTGTTTATTTTATCCTTTTTTTTTGGTTTGTTGTGGCTGGCTGCTGCATTAGTATGGCAGCTAGTACCATATTGTGAGGAATTTGCAGGGGGACTTGGTTTAGCTCTAGTGACACACATACCACCTCAATACATACAATAGTGTTAATATTTTCCTATTTTTTTTTTTTTGTTTGCTTGTGGCTGGGCTTGCTGGCATTAGTGTGCAGCTTAGTCCCTATTGTGAGGAATTTGCAGGGGAACTTGCGACCGTTGTGTTAGCTCTAGTGACACACATATCCACCTCAAACACCGAAGTGGGACAATTTATTAGGGGTTTGATTTGAATTAGGCAGAGTCTGCTGATTTATTAATTTTTTTTTTTTAAACTTCTTTATTGTACAACACAATAAAATCAAGTCAAAACATCAGACTTTCAATCAAATCATGCTTACAGTGTTATATGATGTTACATACACTTCGATGTCTGAGGTTCAAGATAACACATAAATCATAATAAACAAGGTACACACCCTAACAGTTGATTGCTTATTTCTGCGTTATCTGGGTGTAATTTATATCCGAGTGAAGATATCTCATTTATGTTTGGGTGCGTCTTGGTTCCGATCCTTTCAAATTGGTTAGGTACGATTGGAGTTCCACATGTTTACAGTGCCTGTGTCCTGCCCCCCACCACCACACCATACGGTTGGGCTCTAAATCTTGGCTACATTTTACAAATCTCTCATGGCCATTCTGAGTCATAGTTGCGGCGAGTAGTTGTTTCTAGGCGTGTCACACCAGTCCCCCCAGATGTGGTTACTTGTCTGGTTTTTTGCCTGTGTTTGTTATTATTTTCTCATACGGAGGATTTGGTTCACCTGTAGTTTCCCACATCTCAGGGTGAGGGGTTAGGGAGTACCACCTCAGTGCTTATGCATTTCCGGGCCATAACAATGTTTCTTGTAAGAAATTATTTGGTAATGAGTCCCATCTACATCAGGAATTAGCCCAATAAGCATATCTCAGGGAATGTGATTATGGTACTGGTCAAGATGGTTGTTAGGAAATCTGTTATTTCCCTTCAAAATTTTTGGATTGGAGCACAGTCTCCACTCATGGCCAAAGTCTGCATTGAGGTCTCCACACCTGGGGCTGCGGTGGTTGGTATTCGGGCCCATATGCCTCATCGCACCGGCTCGCAGTGTATGCTTATGCGTGAAACAGTTGGATAAGTCTATTGTTTTATTGAGGGGGAGACTTTGAGGTGTGATGAGAGAATGTCTGAGATTGATTCATCCTCTAACGGGGAATACGTGATTTCCATTGTATTTATGCAGTACTGGAGATTTAAGAGTCTTTCCCGAATTAGGTTGGTGTAGAGTGCTGAAACCAACCCTCTGGTGTCCCTGTGTCCTAAAGATTTCCAATAAGGATAGAGGGAATGGGTGGGCGGGGTGTCGGAACTGAGCATTCCACATGCGCTGTCGGAGCTGCAATACTTGTAGAAGAAGCTTCTTCTGTTAACTCGTGTTTAGTTTGTAATTCTAATTCTTGGTAGGAGCCAAGGATGTTGTTGTATAAATATCTCAGTGTTGCATGCCTTTCTGTTCCCAGTGTACCTCTGACCTTCCATTGCATGCAGTTGGGAGAGTGTAGGGTTATGCCTAGTGGAGTCCGATCAGCTATTATGTCTGAAAGCCTGCTATTTGCTTGGCTGCCTCCCAGACCTGTCCTAGCTATCCTATGGCAGGTAGTAAAGACATGTTTAAGTCCCGGGGATGGTTCAAGAACCGGCCATAGGGATTTGAGGCTCAAGTGGTGTGGCAGGTGGTGTTCTGAGTTAGTCAGGGTCTGTCCTCCCATCCAGCTGTTTAAGTACCTTGCTGTCCCTCTAGGTGTAATTATAAAAGTCGGGATTCCGTCCCGCTTCGCTTTTGGTCGCTGCAGCGTTTGGAGGCTAAGTTGGGTCTAGAGGTGGCCCAGACTAAAAACCCCGTGTTAGTGAGTGCAGTTCTTTAAAGAATTTTTGGGGTAGTGGAAACCGCCGCCATGTTGTATAATATAAGGCACTTTGGGAGAATTATAAGTTTGACCATTATAATTCTTCCCGCTACTGAGGTGGGAGTGTTTTCCAAACCTTGTATTTTCTCCTTTACTAGAGAGTAGTGTGGACCTTGAGTGTGATTACGTGTGTCCCTGATATGTTTTGGTGATCATTATACCTAATACTTAAATTCTGTCACCACTGCCAGCCCCTCCACATTGCCGACCACCATTCTGAGTGCCTAGTGGATGAAAATACTGATTTTGTCCATTCACCTGTAATCCTGAATACAGTGCCAAAGTCATTGTGATGTGTAATGGCGTGTGGTAGGGATGTGGTGAAGTTGGATATGAACAGGATCATGCGTCGGCGTACAGGGCCCACCCTATCCTCCCTTTGTCCCAATACGATTCCTGTATATATGGGCCTGGCGGAGTTTGCCGCCAACACCGTCAACTGGTAAGGGCAATAAAATGGGGACAGTGGACAATCCCTGGCGTGTGCCTCGGTGGAGAGTGAAAGTAGGGATCGTTCTCCATTGACCAGTAGTCTGCTATGGGATTTGAGTAGCATATACCTATCCATTTACAGAATCTTGGCCCGAAACCGAGTTTCCCACCAGACATCGGCTGAGAAAGGGCCATCGACGGAGTCCGATGCCTTTGCTGTGTCTAGGATGCCATTGCCCAGTCCATTCCCCTCGTCTGTCCGATTTGGGCAATAACCTGAAACTCTCCTGATATTGTCCGAGGTAAACTTCCCCGGCATGAATCCACATTGGTCTTGATGGATTAAAGTTAAGATACCCTGGTTAGATCGGGAAGCTAGTATCCTGGTAAGGAACCCTTATAATCAGTATTTAGTAACGCTATCGGCCTGTAGATCCACATCCAGCGGGTCCGTACCCGTTTTAAAATCAGGATAATTGTAGCTTCAGTTCAGCAGCTCGATCTCGGAGTTTCTCCCTACGCAAATGTAGCTCTCATACATCTCCAGTAATTTGGGAAGGAGCAGTTCTTTGTCTTGTTTGTATATTTCTTTGGAAGCTCATCTGGGCCAGCGATTTAATTTGTTACTTATTGATCTATTGCTTCTCCTTCCACCTCCTCTAATGTTATCTGTGCTCTAACAGGTCAGCGTGTGGGGGTCAGAAGTTCTGTAAGCGTTATCCTGTCTAGGTACTGCTCTATGTCCTCATCTGTCCGTAACCAGGGATGAGCATATAAATGTTCGTAAAATCTGTGAACCTGACTAGGTAATCTGAGTGTGTCTGCAGCACTTCCCATTTGATGCACGTATATCGCAATAAGGGGGAGACATTGAATGTGTCTAGCTATATGGGCATAGTAATTTGGCGATTGGTTGCCAAGTTCAAAAGCGGTTTGTTTATAAAAAAACATTTTATTGTCTGCCTTCTCCTTTAATTGTGTAGTAAGCTACCTGTCTGCACCAGGCTTCCCTGTTAGTTCGGATGGGTTCTCTATATATCGCTGCTCTAAAGCTGGCGATAATAGCTCCGCTAGCGCAGTTCTTGCGTCTCGACTCTTTTTACGTGAGAATGCCTGACTGAAGGGAATGGCATGTGCGTATACGCGCTTCAATGCCGTCCCCATTGGGTTCTGCGATCGCTGCTCTATTAAGTAAAGGCTGGAAACAGGCGGCCAATTGTTCAGGGTTCTAATCCTGGGAACTTGATTAATCCTAACTCAAAGGGTATTATTGCTTTGTCTGTCACATGATGGATGTCGTTCTTTCTGTGCCCCAGCGTACAAGTTATTGGTAGTGGTCCGAAGTTCCCCTAGGGAGATACTGTAATTTGTACGGTGGGATCAATGTTTACGAGCCCACTTATAATCAAATGCGTGAGAGTGATTTAATGGGTTGCACTTAGGCAGGAGATACTCTGCCTGGGGGTTCCTTCCGTATCTCCATAAGTCCAGTCGCTAACCTAGTTCTCTGCTGCAGAGGGCAACAGTGGCGTGGTCTGTGCCGGCAATGCAGCCTGTGTGTTCTGAAATCTAATCTAGGTTTGGGTGTACAGCGCATTAAAGTCTCCCATGCTAAGGTTCTAGGGCGAGTGTATGTTGTGGCAAATCACTGCAGCTTGGGCGGCAGTTAACCGTATGAGACGCGCCGGTGGAGGGTTATATCTACAAGTTTCCGCAATCCAGCAATTTGACATGAACAGCACTGCCACAATCGTGCAAACCAATCAAATGGCTCTTGGTCCACCAATTGGGGCCTTATCCTCTCCATCGTAGGGACCTATGTATTAGTGCTCGAAACCCCCTCTAGAAGCTGAGCCATGGCCAATGAATGCAGTCCCCACTACTGCACCCAAGTTTTGTAAAGTGTGCGATTTGAGTGGGAATCAATTGCGTTTCCTGAAGCATATTATGTGTGGGTTTTGCTAGTTAATCTGGGAAAACCCATAATCCGCTCCATAGGGTGGCCCATTCCTCTCACTTCCTGAAAAAGGCGGTATTTCAAGACATAGTTCGAGTGGTGTTATGAGGTGGGGTCCCAGGCTTGTCGGCTAGAGCGCCCCAAATCCTGTGGAATGTGTAAATTACCTAATATGCTCTCTTCTTTCCTCTGCATCCCTTCAACTGGTTTTTAATTGGGCATATACGACGAAACTTTAAACACAAACCTACTATCTTACATTATACACACTATTCCGGGTCGCTCTCTCCGTCATTTCCGCCTAACCATGGGTCGTGAAGGTCGTGAGCGCGCTCCCGACAAATTTGGCTAGAAAACGGGATCTCTTTGCCATGTCTGGTGGATCACTATGCAAGAGTATATGCGTTATCCTAGGAACCCTACACTTAGACTTTGTTCCCAGGCTTTGCAGATCATTGTATAACCTTCCGATCTAATCACCTAGGGGTCTACAACTGTTTACATTACATATAGACACAGTTATATCATTACGTCTTTATAGCCCGTTTGTAAACTAATGACAGCATAATTGAACAAAAAACAAACATCACTTAATGATTTTGTCTACCCATCTTTTAACACAGTCCCCGGGCTCACGTGCTCCTCCTAGATGCTGAATTGGAGATGATTGGCTTTCCCGGGGATTCAGATCCAACGCTGTCTCGGCGGCGACCGCGTTTCTGCGTATGATCCAGCCATTCACTGGCCTCGCTTGGAGAGGTGAAGAAGATGCTTTTGGGTCACCCGTCTATGACTCTCATAGACGAGCTGGATGCGTCCATGGAGTTTAAGGCACATTTTTTTCTCGAAGCCTACTTTCACATCTGTGAAGGTTGCTCGTCGTTTCCTCTGGAGTTCCAGGAGAAAATCTGGGAAAATTGAGATCTTCGTCATTATTATCCACAACAGATGTTTGGGTTGTTTGCGGGCTTGTTGGAGGATCATGTCCCGGTCCCTTTGCAGTTTTAGCATTCTTCCAAGAAGTGGACGGGGGCGCTCCTGGTGGGGGGCGCTTAGCCGGCACCCTGTGGCCGCTCTTATTCCACCACGAGGCCCGGCGAGAATTTTGGGCAGCGGGAACAGTTCCTGTAGCCATTTTTTCAAAGAAATTCTTCTCTCTTCTGTTTCCGCCGCTTCTGCCCTCTGTTTTTCTCTGGCATGCCAATTATTCTTGAATTGGTTTCTCTTTTCTGCGTAGTCGATTTTCCAATCGTCTCGCCTTTTGTTTTAAATTAATCAAAGGAACCCGCCACCCCGCACCAAAGACTCTGGTCTTGAGAGAGGGTGAGGGGATCTCGGGACGTGGCTGTGCGGGTCCTCTACCTGCGATATTTCTTTCCTCCGTCTTGGTAGTAACAGCGGTCCCTCTCCCTCTTCTGAGGTTGAGTTTTGCAAATCGTGTCGAAGCAGGCCCACAACATCCACTTCACCTTTCATCAGCTGCCTGTGATAGAACTTTTGTCAGGAGTCATTGGCTGAGCAGGCTTGTAGGGTTACTCTGTTTCAGAGTAGTGTCTGCAATCATCCTCTGCTTCTTGTTGGCGATGTTTACCGCAGTCGTGCATTAGTTTAGCTCTGTTGCAACCGTGCTTGCGGTTGTGAGTACTGGCAAGGTTCTGCAAATCTGCCCCTTGCAAATTCCTCTGACTTGTCAATGGCACTACCGCTTTAGGAAGGGGGGCTCATGTTCTTGCCTACAGATAGTTGACAGTATTTGTATACAGAAGGATCACACTACTGTAGTCAGGTGCAATAATTCTTTAGCCAGCTAATCACTCAATATGTACTCTTGTCAGTGATAGTCCCACTGTGCAGATACAAGCCAAGATTCAAATGAGTATTGGTAACTCACAGTGTTGTGATGTCCTCTTGAACCTTTGCTGAGTCGTTTGCACATAGAGATGTCCCATGGCCTTTAGGTTGGGCTGTATCTTTTATATCAGGCATCCTCTCAGTGCCAGGCTGTTTCTTTGTTCCCCAAAATGGCGCTGCTGTGTTGTGCGCGTCGTCCTGTCCCTCGCCTCTCCAACAGCAGAATGGATGCCGACTTCT
The DNA here is from genome assembly GCA_019512145.1 of Engystomops pustulosus. NCBI lineage: Eukaryota > Metazoa > Chordata > Amphibia > Anura > Leptodactylidae > Engystomops > Engystomops pustulosus. The sequence goes on from WNYA01002271.1 coordinate 13,681, forward strand.
CGCTACCTTAAGAACCTCCCTCGTGCAGCGGAGCGGCGTGGTGTGGGCAGGTGCCGTTGTGCCACTGCTCTCCGCTGCCCCGCGCTGCCCGTCCGGTCATTAAGTCATGGATCACCGCTCTCTTCGCAAAGAGTGCGCCGGCCACGTGTGGAGGTCGCCTCCTCGCGCTGGTCCCTGTAAGGTGGCGCTCTCCTCGCCACTGATCTCCGCTCCGGCGTCACTTCCAAGAACCCCGTCGGCCCTTCCGTGCTGCAGGTGTCCGCTCTCCCACTCTTGCCACCTTGTGCTCGTTCATTCCTCATGGTCTGTATCCCCTCTGAGTAAAGCTCCTCCTCATCCATTGTCTTCTGTCTCTTGGCATGAAGACATCTTCTTTCCGCCGTCAGTCTCGTTATTCTCTTGCGGGCCGAGTCCTGCCCATCGTTCCCTCCTCTGCGGTTAGTGGGTCGTTGGTACGTTTCCTGCCGGTGCTGGCCGTGGGGAAAGTTTAGGATTGTATCCTGCCTGATTACAGGGTTTTCCCCGCGGACTCTCCGCTAAACACCTCTGGCATCTGGCTGCTAGCCACGCCCCCGATTTTAGTTATTTTTTATCGTTAATTTATCTTATAACTCATAGTCATCTGTCACAGCACAGAAATCCAGTTTGTGCTGTCAGTGTAGGTTGAAACTAGCCATAGCAATAGGATACAATCGTTTTGTTTAAAAAAAACACCAAAAACACACAAAAAAAAATTTTGAAGTTTACACTTTAATTTTGAAAAGGTTTAATAAACCCAGAGCAGGGGTAGAGCGAGGACGTGGGCGTCCAACTCTGCAGGGTCAGAGGCCGTGGTCCCTGGGCTTTGGTGAGACACACCACCTGCTGATGAGGGATCAGGGAATGCCGCAGAGCTACACTCCCTAGGTTCATCATGTCTCCAGTTACTGGACTTCGTGGTAAGCACTGTTGAGGCCAGAACAGTGCGAAGAGGTGATTAGTCGTGGATTGCGGACAATGCTTCTAGCCATTTGTCCACCAGTCGTCTTCCACGCAGTCCCACCCATGTCACCCGAAATCAGCACTACTCTCTCCCGCCCTCCTCCACCTCAGCCTCCTTCCCCCCAGTCTGCTCCCCTCCCAGCAAAATTTGACTTTGAAACCGGCAACACTGAGGAACTGTTTTCCTGGACCCTTCCCACAGTCACAAACCACTTGTCCGGTTGCTGCTGAGCAATTTTCCGATGCCCAGGTTTTCCACCGGTCGCAGTCTGTGGGTGATGATGACATTATGACGTAGTGGAAGAAGTGTGTAAAGGTGTCGGACGAAGGAACACGGTTGTCAGACAGGGGTGAGTTGTTGTCAAGGCAGGAAGTCCGAGGGAGAGCAAACGAGGGATCGGAGGATGATGAGTGACAGAACCCAAGCTGGGTTGATAGGCCGGTGAACACAGTGCTTCTAGACGGAGGCGAGTCCCTATAGCACAGGTTGGAAGAGGCGTTGGTGGGCCAGACGGAGAGGCAGGTCAGAAGTCTGGAGGTTCTTTAAAAAAAAAAACCGGATGACCGACGGACTGTGGTGTGCAACCTTTGCCAAACCAGGATCAGCAGGGGTTCCACCACTACTAGCTTAACTACCACCAGTATGCGCAGGCATATGAAATGCTAAACACCCCACTCAATGGCACCAAGCCCGTTCACCATCCGGCCGGCCACCACCACTGCCTCCTTCCCCTGTGTCATCTGCTAGTCAGCCCCCTGCCCAGACGCACACACGGCCCAAACACCTCCCTCTGCGAAAACCCCATCTTCGGCCTCCACGATCCTCCACAGCATCCACCAGCGTTCCAGCCCTCCTCTCCATACCCCAGACACTGGAGCGCAAAAGGATTATAGCCCAACCCACCCACACCGCCCAAGCCCTCAACGTCTCCCATCTCCAAGTTGCTTAGCCTGGAGATGCTGCCCTAGGCTGGTATAGACCGAGGCCTTTCGAAACCTCATGGCGGCCCCCCACCCCTCGGTATTTTCGGATCCCCATGCCGCCACTCACTTTTCCCATGTGCCGTCTCCCAGCCCTGCACAAGCACGTGTCAGAGAACATCATCCGTGCCCTGACCAACTCCGTTTCTGACAAGGTCCACCTGACACGGACACGTGGACGAGTGCTCTGCCGGGCAGGGCCACTATATGTCGCTGACGGCAAATTGGGTTAACTTGGTGGAGGCTGGGACCAGTTCTGACCCTGGGGCGGTCATATAACTGCCGACGCCGAGGATTGCGGGCCCTACCTCGGTCCAGGTCTCAAAGGACCTACTATGCCTCCTCCTCCTCCCACCCCCCTCCTCCACCCTCTTCCTCCGAATTACCATCCGTGGGCATGGCGCCATCATCGTGTAGCTCTAGGCACAGCAGCAGTGGCCGTCGCTAAGCGACAGCAGGCGGTGCTCAAACTGCTGAGCCTAGGCGATAAAAGGCACACCGCCCAAGAGCTATTACTGGCAATCACTTGCTTCACACTGATCTGTGGCTTGGGCAGCCGCTGAACCTGAAGCCAGGCAATGGTTGTGGTGTACAACGGCCGTAACCTGGTGGCGGCTTCTGCAACTCGGCAGACTGACACATGTGCCATGCCTGGCCCATTGTGTTAAATCTCATAGTTCACACACGTTTCCTCAAGACATACCCCAATCTGTCTGATTTGCTTACGAAGGTTGCTCCGCATCTGTGCGCCATTTTCAGAAGTCCAGCACAGATGCTGCCACTCTCAGGGCACGCAGGCGCCGCCTCCAACTACTGCCCGCTCATTCACCCGACTGTTTTGCGACGTGCCCACGAGGTGGAATTCAAACATTAACCATGTTATCCGAGTTTAACCAGCAGCGCAGAGCGATTGTAGACCTTCCAGATGTCAACTTCACCAGAACTGGTAGTCAGGTCTCAGCTTCCTCCTCAAGTCTACAATGAGGAGTGGATGTCTGATATCTGTCAGGTGCTGGGTAACTTTGAGGAGTCAACACAGATGGTCAGTGGCGCTGCCCGCCATCATCAGCCTCACCATCCCGCTGCTGGCCTGTTGAAAAACTCTATGGTCGCATGAAGTCGGAAGCTTTGCGCTCGTCACAAGAGACGGTGGAAGAAGATTCCCTTGTATAAGCCAAAGCCCCTTAGGTCTGTTTCTCAGCGCATATCGTGGAGGTGGAGAGGAAGAGGAGGAGAATGTTGGCCGAGACAGAAGAGGGTACCATTGTTCAGTCGCCTTCACTGTTCAGCGTGTATGGGCAGAAGAAGAAGAGTTGGAGGGAGGAGTAAATGGGAGTCAGGCAGTGAGGGGAGTGATTCTTGCGCGCGTTGGGACTCTGGCCGCATATGGCAGATTTCATGCTAGGCTGCCTATATCGCCGTGACCCTCGGCGTTCAAAGATTTATTCCAGCACCATTTACTGGGTATTCACTCTCCTGGACCCACGGTTACAAGCAAAATCTTTCCACTCTCATCCCTGGAGAGGAAAGGAGTGTGAGAATGCAGGGGCAAAGCTGAAAGCAGTATTAACCCTTCTGACAGCGCTAGCGCAGAGGGCGTACTCTGCGGTGACAAGTAGCGAGGAAGTATGCGAGCAGGCAGCTTTTCCAGCACTGGCAGGGGTACGCTTTAACAAGGCCTTTGCCCAGTTTTATGTCCCCCCAGCAGACAAAACTGTCACCTGTCCCCAGTCCCGAAGAGTAGGGTGATCTTTACAGAAAGATGGTGAGGGAGTATGTAGCTGACCATATACCATCGTCCTAAATGATCACACGCTCCCTAACTACTGGGTTTCAAAGCTGGGACATTGGCACGAACTGGCGCTGTACGCCTTGGAGTTCTTGCTCCTGCCGTCGTTTTTCTAGCGTTTGCGATGCAGGGTTTTCAGTGCAGTGGTGGCATCAATCAACCGATAAGCTACACGCCTGTTGACTGACAGCGCTGACAGGCTGACGCTTATCAAGATGAATAAAGCCTGGATTCTTTTTCTCCCATTTTCATCCCCCCGGTGAAACGAACGCTCACCTGAGAATGTATCACTACTACTCTACTCTCCTCATTGTCCTCCTTCTCCTCTCTCTTGTACACTAAAGCAGAGGAAAATGGCTATTTTTTGCCAGGCCAAACTGGCTCTAGCTATAGTACTCTATGTATTTAATTTTTCTGGAGGGCCACCTACCCGGTCCTCTGTTTTTAAAAAAAATTAAGCAATTTTTGGGAGTGCCACATACAGGCACTCGAATCTACATCTATTAAATTTTTCTTTTCTGAGGACCACCTACCTGCTCCTCTGGTGGGAAAACTTTTTTTTGGACCGGCCACATACAGGCACTCAATTATTTAATTTTTCTGGAGGACCAGCTACCCTGCGCCTCTGGTTTTTGAAAACTTTTTTGGACTGGCCACATCAGGCCTATCCAATTAATTGTCTCCCATAGCAGTGCCATCCCACACATGTCGTCTTTTTAGCTGGCTCCACACGTTGTCTCCATTTGCTACCTACCGTCCCACCACTGTCATCGCCCATAGCTGCCTCCCCAAATGTTGTCCCATAAGCTGGGCTCCATACATGGTCTCCTTATCAACAACATGTGTCAGGGCGAATTTTGGGTTGTTTTCATGACACCAAACTCACTCAAACTTGTTAACTCTAGTTGTTTCGCCACCACCCTGCTGTGTATCCACACAATATATCTGGCAACTTTTATTATCATTTCCCATATTATTTCAGTTCCATATCAGCGGCTTCTTGCGCATTGTTTCATTATTCGCCCTCTCCCCCGCCATATCCTAACTTATAGAACGCTACTAACACGTGGATCTTATAACAAAAGGTTCTTAGAAGTGCTGTTTGGGATTAGCCTAGAGAACAGGGGCTGGGATCCCCGGCGAAAAGATCCAACTAACAATAGTTTTAATGCATCATGCAGCACCTTTAATCTACTACTATGTCACCGCATCACATTCTGCCTCCATACATGGTCCCGCTTATCAAACACGATCTGTGGTCAGGCACAGTTTTCAGGTTTTTCATTCACAACACGATACAAGTGGAACGAGCACACACTCTGTCCGCCCATTCTGTGATCTGAGCCTTCTGCATCATAGCAGCGCAATATGGATGCCCCATACTGTCCTCTTATCAATGGCAAGTCCGTCTCCATGGCTGCCTCCACATAGGTCTTCCCCTAATTTTCAAATAGAGCTGTTGTCAGGCTCATTTTCGGGTGTTTTCCCAGATACGTTAGGAACTTGGTCCTAGTATGGTCCCGCCACCATGTCTGTGTTATCTACTAAGCAATAACGTCAAACCTTTTTTCACACAGGAAATCAGTCTCTCACCTCCTTTGGTGAAACCTGTAGTCCATTTCAGGGTATGTCGCCATGAGCTCTCAGCCTGCCACTGCTGCTTGCCTCTTGCATGCCGTCCCCTATAGTGTCAGGGTCAATTAATTGCTATTTTAGATTGCTATCTAGCCTCATTCGGTCACCTCGTCTGCCAGGCTGTTTGGCGCCATAATTTTTGGCAATATGGGGTATTAAGCAGCCTCAGGGCATCCATGCAGCTGCGCCCCTGCTGTTTCCTGTCCATTTCCCGTGGTGCTTTCCATCCTTTTCTGAGTTCCAGGTTGTTTGGCCAAGCTCCCTGTGCAAGCCTTGGTCCCCTCTGAAAATGCTCGAGTCTCCCATTGACCTTCAATGGGGCCGTTATTTCGAGACGAGCACCAGAGCATCAGGAAAGTTTGTCTCGATAAACGATACCACCCGAGCATTTTTAGTGCTCCGCGCATCTCTACGTTTGATCATTGTTGTAGGAAAAGTTTTACTGTAGCTATTTGTGTTACTATGTACCCTTAATGTAGCTGATTCCTTTGGAGCCTTTATTGTACATTTACAACACAGTATAGATTTTTGGTAGTCAGGATGGGTTTTCCTTGGGAACTCTTACCTTCTTTTCTCATCCCAGTTGATCCTTGTTTGTGTATCTTAAACTGGTTCGTGTTTGTCAAAAATTTGTATTGTTTGATATTTTGCTTATAGTTGGGTTGTTTACACGCTTCTTCCTTGTATAACAATTGTTGGCATTTTGTGTCTAAAAACAAACCCGGTATCATATTGGCGTGCCAGGGCCACAACCCTTCCCTATATATAAATATGGACACAATGGGGCCAAATTTACTCACCTGGTCCTGTCCAATCCACGATTGTGGATGGTCCTAGACGAGGAATGACGTCCGGCGCGATCATGAAGATCGTCGCCCAGTTCCGTGCTGCACTGGCCACATTTTGTAACGTCTTCCCTGGCTTGCAATTCTGGCACACTCTGGCAACCGGCTCACCGAATGGAGCCCGGTACTAGAACAGCATGCCGTCAGCTTACAGTCACAGCTGACACAAACCTCCGCCCCAACCCCGCGTCGAGCCGACTACAATTCTGTGAGTGTTAAGCATGAACCCTGCGCCGTGGTAAGGGTCTTTCCCCCTATGGATCGGATCCACAGTTCCGCTTCTGTGGGATCAATCTCTCTCTGTCTGGGCACCCCAAGGTCTGACAAGTGCCCGGGCTGGCTCATCTTCCCGGCAGTCAGACCCCTTTTTGTGGCGTCCTACGTAACTGTAGACCAGTTTACACATGCCTACAATGAAAATTGGCAGTTCGGTAGCATGTATTGGACTTGAACCAGCAATTAGAGATCGCTGGTTGAAGTTCAAGTTCAAGAAGTAAAAAAATTTATAAACACTAATAACATCAAGAATAATAAAACAAAATTCATTAAATTAAGCCCCTAAATAGTGCCCAAGCACTTTAAACCATAAAAAGCGACGTCACTAACGTATAAAAAAACAAACACAAACAAAAAAAAAACCCCACATATTTGATATTGCTGTGTCCGTAACAAATCTGTATAAATAAAACAAAGATTCGTCACTGGACCCGCACGATACACCGCCGTAAAAAACCCCACCAAAAACTTTCCACGAAAAAAGATAAGTTTTAATTAATACCTTAAAAATGTGCTCTCAAAGTGATAAAAAGACCACAAAAATAAGTCCTTAACCCAGATTTGTCAGCCAAAAAAAAAAAAAAGTTCTGCACTAGAAAAGGATGGTATTAGAGATGATCGACCATGCTCGTCCGAGCTTGATGCTCGGGTCGAGCATTAGGGTACACTCGAAACTGCTCGTTAATTTACGACCGACGAATACTTCGCCCGCTCGATAAATTGCAGTCTCGCCCCGCCGTTTTGTGCTTTTTGGCGGCCAGAACCAGAGAAAGCCAATCAACAACGGAGCCTTCTGGCACTCCACCCAGCATGACTGGTACCCTACCACGCGATAGGCAGTGGTTGGCTGGCCATGATCGGTGACCCTGGGATAGACTAAGCCGCTGCCGGCGTCTCATGGATCATTCTGTCTCTGGATGCCGCTAGGGAGAGAGCTGCGTGCTGTGTCAGGGAAAGCGTTAGGGTGTTCATTAGCTTACTTTAAGGCAGGATTGATTCTCAAAGAACCCAACAGCACCCTTCTTAGGGGCTACAATAACGTTGCTACTTTTTTTTATTTTAATTTGCAATCTTTTTACCATTTTGGTGAGGATTATCAGGGGGGACTTGCTACCGTGTGTGTTTAGCTCCTTAAGGGCACACTATCCAGCAAAGACCGAAGTGGGTGAAATTATCAAGTAGGGGTTGGGATTTCTATTAGGCAATAACTCAGTGTCATCGTCATCTTGCATAGTGTGTGTCCTTCCTTTGATGACTGCTAGAAAATAGTCCTAGGAGATACAAACAAACAGGCTTCTTTGAAACCTACAGTAGCGTTCTATATATTTGATTTCTGGTTTGATCTGCTGGTGCTTTAGTGTTTCGGGCAGTGCATGTACTTGTCCAATTCTGAGCAATTTGTAGTGAGCCTTGCGACCGTGTTCTGTTTTTTCTGCGGCTTAGTGGCGCACATATCCATAGAAAGCTAAGTGGGAAAATTCAGTTAGGGGTTGGATTCTATTAGGCACTAACTCAGTGTCCACTTCATCTCTGGCATCAGTAGTGGTGCGGCTTCCTTGATACTTGGCAGAAAATAGCCATAGATAGGAATACAAACAGCTTCTTGAGCTACAGTTAGCGTTCATATAATTTGATTTTTTCTGGTTTGATCTGTTCTTCTGGTTGTTGCTGTGTAGTTTCCTTCCATGCATGTCTTGCCAATCTGAGTCAATGTTGTTTAGTGAGACTTGGGCGACCCCGCTGTGTTCTGCGTCTGCTGTAGTGGCGGCAAACATATCCATAGCAACCAAAGGCTGAAGTGCAAAAATTCAGGTAGGGTTGTGGTTTCTATTTAGCAATAACTCATTCATCTCAATCTGGCATAGTAGTGTGCTTCCTTTGATACTTGGGCTAAAATAGCCATAGGAAAAATCAACGCACAAGCTTCTTGAAGCCTACAGTAGCGTTCTATATAGTATTTGATTTCTGGTTGATCTGCGCTGTGGCTTTAGTTTTCTTGCAATGCATGTCTTTTGCCATTCTGAGGTCATATTTGTAGGTTAGCTTGCGACCGCTGTGTTCTGCGGCTTAAGTGGCGCACATATCCATACAAAGCTGAAGTGGTGGGTGTAACAGAGCATTAAAGTCTCCCATGCATAGGTTCAGGGCATGAGGGTATGTTGTGGCAAATACTGCAGCTTGGCGCAGTACCGTTAGAGACGCGGGTGGAGGGTTATATATTCCCAAAATGTTATACGCTACTCCATCAATGTGAGCATGAACAAATGCAAATCTGCCCTCCGTGTCCACCAATTGGGCCTTATCCTCCCATCGTAGGGACCTATGTATTAGGATCGAAACCCCTCTAGAAGCTGAGCCATGGCATGAATGCAGTCCCCACTGCACCCAAGGTTTGTGTAAAGTGTGCGATTTGGATGGGATCAAGTGCGTTTCCTGAAGGCATATTATGTGTGGGTTTTGCCTAGTAATCTGGGAAAACACCATAATCCGCTTCCTAGGGGTGCCCAGTCCTCTCACATTCCATGAAAAAAGGCGTATTTCAGACATAGTGCGAGTGGGTGTTATGAGGGTGGGTCCCAGGCTTGTCGGCTAGCGCCCCAATCCTGGAATGTGTAAATACTAATATTCTCTCTTCCTCTGCATCCTTCAACTGGTTTTTAAGTTGGCATATACGACAAACTTTAAACACAAACATACTATAACTTACATTATAAACAACTATTCGGGTCGCCTCTCCGTCATTCCGGCCTAACCATGGTCGTGAAGGTCGTGAGGCGCTCCCGACAAATTTGGCTAGAAAACAGGGATACTCTTGCCATGTCTGGTGGATCATAGGCAAAGAGTATATGCGTTATTCCTAGGAACCCTAACACTTAGACATTTGTCCCCAGGCTATTGCAGATCATTGTATAACCTTCCGAGTCTTAAATCACACTAGGGGTCTACAACTGTTTACATATATAGACACAGTTATCATTACAGTAGTTAGTAGCCCTTTGTAAACGAATGACAGCATAATTAACAAAAACACTCTAATGATTTTGCTACCCATTCTTTAAACACAGTCCCCGTGCTCACGTGCTCCTCCTAGATGCTGAATTGAGGATTGCTTCTCCCGGGGATTCAGATCAGCGCTGTCTCGGCGACGCGTTTCTGCGTAGGTCCAGCCATTCACTGGCCTCCGCTGGAGAGGTGAAGAAGATAGCTTTGTCACCGTCTAGGACTCTCAGACGAGCTGGATAGGCCATGGAGTAAGGCACATTTTTTTCTCGAAGCCTACGTTTCACATCTGTGAAGGTTGCTCGTCGTTTCTGGAGTTCCAGGGAGAAATCTGGGAAAATTGAGATCTTCGCATTATCCACACAGATGTTTGGGTGTTTGCGGGCTTGTTGGAGGATCATGTCCCGGTCTTTGCAGTTTAGCATTCTTGCCAGAAGTGGACGTGGGGCTGCTCCTGGTGGGGGCGCTCTAGCCGGCACCCTGTGCGCTCTTTCCACCACGAAGGCCGGCGAGAATTTTGCAGCGGGGAACAGTTCCTGTAGCCATTTTTCAAGAAATTCTTCCGGGCTTCTGCCCTCTGTTTTCTCTGGCATGCCAATTATTCTGATATTGTTTCTGCGGAGTCGATTTTCCAAGTCGTCCGCCTTTTGTTTTAATGAATCAGACTCTGTCTTGAGAGAGGTGAGGGATCTCGGGACGTTGGCTGTGCGGTCCTCTACCTGCGATATTCTTTCCTCCGTGGTATTAACACGGTCTCTGAGGTTTTGCAAATCGTGGCGAAGCAGGCCCACATCCACTCTCACTTCATCAAGCTTGCCTGTGAGAGAACTTTTGCAGGAGTCAATTGCTGCAAGCACTTGTAGGGTTACTTGTTTCAGAGTAGGTTCTTCTGCATCATCCTCTGCTTCTATTTGCGATGTTGACGCAGTCGCATTAGGTTTAGCTCTGGTATGCACCGTGCGTTGCGGTTGCCTCTAGAAGCTGAGCCATGGCATGAATGTAGTCCCCACTGCACCCAAGGTTTGTGTAAAGTGTGCGATTTGGATGGGATCAAATGCGTTTCCTGCAGGCATATTATGTGTGGGTTTTGCCTAGTAATCTGGGAAAACACCATAATCCGCTTCCTAGGGGTACCCAGTCCCCTCACATTCCACGAAAAAAGTCGTATTTCAGACATAGTGCGAGTGGGTGTTATGAGGGTGGGTCCCAGGCTTGTCAGCTAGCGCCCCAATCCTGGAATGTGTAAATACTAATATTCTCTCTTCCTCTGCATCCTTCAACTGGTTTTTGAGTTGGCATATACGACAAACTTTAAACACAAACATACTATAACTTACATTATAAACAACTATTCGGGTCGCCTCTCCATCATTCCGGCCTAACCATGGTCTTGAATGTCGTGAGGCGCTCCCGACAAATTTGACTAGAAAACAGGGATACTCTTGCCATGTCTGGTGGATCATTGGCATAGAGTATATGCGTTATTCCTAGGGACCCAAACACTTAGACATTTGTCCCCAGGCTATTGCAGATCATTATATAACCATCCAAGTCTTAAATCTCACTAGGGGTCTAAAACTGTTTACATATATAAACACCGTTCTCATTACAGTAGTTAGTAGCCCGTTGTAAACGAATGACAGCATAATTAACAAAAAAACGCTCTAATGATTATGCTACCCATTCTTTAAACACAGTCCCCGTGCTCACGTGCTCCTCCTAGATGCTGAGTTGAGGATTGCTTCTCCCGGGGATTCAGATCAGCGCTGTCTCGGCGACGCGTTTCTGCGTAGGTCCAGCCATTCACTAGCCTCCGCTGGAGAGGTGAAGAAGATAGCTTTGTCACCGTCTAGGACTCTCAGACGAGCTGGATAGGCCATGGAGTAAGGCACATTTTTTTCTCGAAGCCTACTTTTCACATCTGTGAAGGTTGCTCGTCGTTTCTGGAGTTCCAGGGAGAAATCTGGGAAAATTGAGATCTTCGCATTATCCACACAGATGTTTGGGTGTTTGCGGGCTTGTTGGAGGATCATATCCCGGTCTTTGCAGTTTAGCATTCTTGCCAGAAGTGGGCGCGGGGCTGCTCCTGGTGGGGGCGCTCTAGCCGGCACCCTGTGCGCTCTTTCCACCACGAAGGCCGGCGAGAACTTTGCAGCGGGGAACAGTTCCTGTAGCCATTTTTCAAGAAATTCTTCCGGGCTTCTGCCCTCTGTTTTCTCTGGCATGCCAATTATTCTAATATTGTTTCTGCGGAGCCGATTTTCCAAGTCGTCCGCCTTTTGTTTTAATGAATCAGACTCTGTCTTGAGAGAGGTGAGGGATCTCGGGACATTGGCTGTGCGGTCCTCTACCTGCGATATTCTTTCCTCCGTGGTTTTAACGCGGTCTCTGAGGTTTTGCAAATCGTGGCGAAGCAGGCCCACATCCACTCTCACTTCATCAAGCTTTCCTGTGAGAGAACTTTTGCAGGAGTCAATTGCTGCAAGCACTTGTAGGGTTACTTGTTTCAGGGTAGGTTCTTCTGCATCATCCTCTGCTTCTATTTGCGATGTTGAAGCAGTCGCATTAGGTTTAGCTCTGGTATGCACCGTACGTTGCGGTTGTGGAGTACGTGCAGGTTCTGCAGAATCTCCCCTCGCAAATTCCCTGAGCTTGTCAATGGCACTCGCTTTAGGGGGACTCATGTTGCCTGAAGACAGCCGGCAGTATTGGTATATCAGAAGGGTCCACACACTGTAGCAGAGGCAGTAATTCTTTAGCCAGTTATCACTCAATATGTACTCTTGTCAGTAATAGTCCACTGTGCAGATAGCAATGCAGGATTAAATGATAGTGTAACTCACAGTTGGTTGTGAATATCTCTGAAGCCTTTACTGGGCGCTTGCACCAGAGAGGTTCCGCTGGCCTTCGGGTGTTGCTGTCTTTTACATTCAGGCCTCTCAGGCCAGGCTGTTATTCATCTCCAAAATGGCGCTGCTGTGTTGGCGCGTCGCCTGTCCTCCCTCCCAACAGCAGAATGCCAGCTGTCTCTGCTACCTCAGTCCTCCGTGCCGCGGAGCGGCAGCGCTCAGCGTGTGTGGGCAGGTGCCGGTGTGTCACTGTTCTCGCTGCCCGCGCTCCCTCCGGTCAGTGAGGAACGGGATCAGCGCTCGTTGCGGCAAGATGGCGCCGGCCACGTGTGGAGGCGCACTCCTCGCGCTGGTCTGTGAGGTGGCTTCCGCGCCTATCACCCGGACTCCAACCGCCGCGGCCGGGCTGCGGGGTCTCTCGCCACTCCAGCTACCTTGTCGGCGTCCGGGGTCTTTTCCAGCGTGCTCCGACCCGCGCGGTAGCTCGCGGTCGTCTGGTCTCCGCTACTCGCGGTCTTTTGCGGTGCCGGAGTCGCTCCTGGTGTCTCCCGCAGCTGCGGTAAGTGGGGTCTGTGTTTACTGCCGGTGCTGGCCTGAGGGATTCAGGATTTATCCTGCGGATTCTAGGGGTCCCCGCGGAGCTCCGCTAAACACGTCTGGCCATCTTGGCTGCTAGCCACGCCCCCCCCAATAGACACTTTTAGTGTTTAGTGTGCAATTTTAGTATAAGAGGATAATGTAAGATGCATACTGACTCATAAAATATACCCTGCAGATTGATTAGACATCTGAGACCTAATATCTCTGGGGCTCACCTGCAGATGAAATTGTCAATATAAAAACATTTAAATTTGCAAGACCAAAAACTATGGGAAAGTTAGAGGGTTAAACACCACTGACCTAGCTGAAAAAAAGCAAAATCAATCATGATAAACCAGTGACCGTGGTAATGTTCTTATATTTGTTATCCATGGACTCCTTCCTTCTAAAATCGGCCAACACTGGCCATCTCTGCTATCTCAACAGGCAGGGGAGTGAATAAATTATAAGATGAGACGCCCAGAGGTGCCACGGTGCCGTAAGCCTAAAACTTCAAACTAATTTGCATAATTTTTCAGTTAAATTGCCCCTTTATTGATTATAGGAAGTAACTGAAGAGCATGTGACTAGGACTAGTCTACCATTAGTCTATCTGATGGGGGATAATCTTTCAGATATTAGCAAGGATACAAGTTTTCTGGAAAGAGAACTAATAAATTAAATGATTTACTTTTATCTGAAATTTTTTTTACAATTCACTTTAACTTTTTTCTTATCAAACGAGCTGTGACAGGCAGAATTTTCAGGTGTTTCACCAGGTACATAGTGGAACTCGGCCCATCTGTCGCCGCCATTCTGGAGACCTGAAGTTGCAATCATAGCAGCGCAATATGGATGCCCCATGGAGGACCAGCTACCTGCTCCTCTGGTTTGAAAACTTTTTTGGACTGCCACATACAGGCACTCAATTTATTTAATTTTTCTGGAGGACCACCTACCTGCTCCTCTGGTTTGAAAACTTTTTTGGACTGCCACATACAGGCACTATCCAAATTAAATTGTCTCCATAGCAGCCTCCACACGTCGTCTTTATAGCTGCCTCCACACGTCATCTCCATAACTGCCTCCAAAAGTCGTCCATATAGCTGCCTCCATACATCATCCCCTTAGCAATCAAGCTGTCAGGCAGAATTTTGGGTTGTTTTAACTGCTTCCACATCAAACTTGTTAACTTTGTCGCCACCCTGCTGTGTTATCCACAAAATATACCGCCAAACTTTTGTCATTGACTGATATTATTTCAGCGCTTCTTGCGCATCTGTTTACGTTCCCCTCCCCCGCCATAACCAGGCCAATTACTTATAAGAACAGTACTACACTTGATCTTATACAAAATGTTCTTAGAAGTGCTGTTTGTAGCCCCCGCCTGCTTTGAAAATTATAATTTTTTTCAAAGTAAATGCTTCTGGCCCCCAGGCCCATTTTGGGTGGGGATGAGCCGAGAGGCAGGGGCTTGGACAGGAGAAAGCTCGCCTGGCAGCGGACCGCCAGCTCCATCCCAAGATCCAACTAACATCATTTGAACTGCAGCAAACTTCAAACCACAACCTATAACCTTTTTCCTCTAAAATCTATCTTTTCACTCCTCTTTTCTCACCTCCTTACGTCCACCTTGGGTGCCATAACCGTCCCCATTGCCTCCACACGTCTCCATAGCTGCCTCCAGATGCCGTCTCTACAGCTGACTCCACACATCGTCTCTACAGCTGCCTCCATAGCTGCCTCCACACGTTGTCTCCATAGCAGCCTCCAGACGTCATCTCCATAGCTGCCTCCACATGTCGTCCCTATAGCAAATGAGCTGTATCAGGCTCATTTTTCGGGTGTTTCACCAGATACGTTATGGAACTTGGTCACTATGTTGCCACCACGCTGTGTTATCGACTAAATATACCATCAACCTTTTGTTCACATAGAAAATCATTTCAGCGCTTCTTGCTCACCTCCTTTGGTTCCTCTCTGCCACCTTAACCAGGCCAAATACTGAAACATACAGTGCTACACATTATCCTCGCCAAAAGGAATTTTTTAAAATTGGTTTGAAGCCGGAGTCCATTTAGGGTATGTCGCCATGCCACTCTCTAGCCTGCCGCTGCTGCCTCTGCATGCCGTCCCCTATAGTGTCAGGGTCAATTATTGCATATTTTAGATGCTATCTCGCCTCACTGGTTCACTCTGTCATGGCCATGCTGTTGCCCTATAATAGTGCGATTAAGCAGCCTCAGAGGCATCCATGCATGCTGCCCCTGCTGTTTCCTGTCCATTTCCGTGGTGTTTCCATCCTTTTCTGAGGTTCCCAGGTGTTTGGCCAAGCTTCCCTGTGCAGAGCCTTGGTCCCCTTGAAAAATGCTTGAGTCTCCCATTGACTTCAATGGGGCTCGTTATTCGAGACGAGCATCGGGAAAAGTTCGTCTCGAGTAACGAGCACCCGAGCATTTTAGTGCTCGCTGAGTGACTGTAGTATTCTGTTCTCCTGGGAAATTCCAACCATCATTATGGGAGACTTTAACGGAAATCTCATCAGAATCCATCATAATAAACCAGGGACACTTACCTGGCCTGGTGCCAGAATCTACACTCACCGGCCACTTTATTAGGTACACCTGTCCAACTGCTCGTTAACACTTAATTTCTAATCAGCCAATCACATGGCGGCAACTCAGTGCATTTAGGCATGTAGACATGGTCAAGACAATCTCCTGCAGTTCAAACCGAGCATCAGTATGGGGAAGAAAGGTGATTTGTGGCCTGTGAACGTGGCATGGTTGTTGGTGCCAGAAGGGCTGGTCTGAGTATTTCAGACACTGCTGATCTACTGGGATTTTCATGCACAACCATCTCTTGGATTTACAGAGAATGGTCCGAAAAAAAAAAAACATCCAGTGAGCGGCAGGTTGGCTGAGACAGAATAGGGGACCATTTTTCAGTCCGTCACTGTTCCATCCGTGTATGGGCCTAAGAATAGGATTTGGAGGAGGAGTAAAATGGCGCGAGTCAGGCCATGAGGGGATGAATTCTTAGCGCTTGGGACTCTGGCGCATATGGCAGCTTTCATGCTAGGAAGGCTGCCTATCCCGTGACCCTCGCGTTCAAAGAATTTATATTTCCAGGCACCGATTAACTGGGTTTCACTTCTCCTGGACCCCACGGCTACCAATGTCAACCTCTTTTCCACTCTCATCCCTGTAGAGGAAAGGAGTGTGAGAATGCATGGTGCACAAAGCTTAAACAGTATTACCCCTCTGAACATAGCGCTAGCGGCAGAGGGCGTACTTCTGCGGGACAATTAGCGAGGGAGAGTAGGCGAGCCAGGCGCTTTTCCCCCAGCACTGGCAGGGGTAACGCTTTACAGGCCTTTGCCAGTTTTTTATGTCCCCGCCCCAGCAATACACTTTCAGCCCTTTCCCCCCTTCCTTTGTCATCTTCTTGGGATCTTACAGAAAGAGTGAGGGGAGTACTATCTGACCATACACCATCGTCCCTAATGTCACAACACATCTCCCTAAACTCTACTTTTTTGTCCAATCTTTCCATTTTACAAAACGAACTTGGCGCTGTAACGCCTTGGAGGTTCTTGCCTGCCCTGGGTGTCCGATTAAGCGTCTTGTCCGATCGGTTTTTCATCTGCAAGACGTTTGGCCTCAACCTCACCTATAGCTTCCCCTCCTTTTTACTTGACATCGTCTTACGTCTTCTGACGTCTTATCAAATGAATAAGCCTGATTCTTTCTTCTCTCCTTCCGGATTTTCTTCTCTCCACTCCACCCGGTGAAAGAAGCTCAACCTTCAACTTGTCGCACTACTCCTCCTCATGTGTCCTCCTTCTCCCTCCTCTTTTGTAACCCTAAAGCAGAGGAAAATGGGCTATTTTTTGGCCAGGCCAACTGGCCTAAGCTTAGTACTCTAGCTGTATTTAATTTTTCTGGGGTCCCACCTACCCTGTCCGCTGTTTTTTACAGCAATTTTTGGGATCCACATGCAGGCACTCAATCTATTCATAATTTTTCTGGAGTACCACCACCTGCTCCTCTGGTTTTGAAACCTTTATTTTGGACTGGCCACATACAGGCACTCGTTATTTAATTTTTTTCTGAGACCAGCTAACCACCTCCCTGCTCCTCTGGTTTTGAAAACTTTTTTGCTGCACATACAGGCACTATCCCATTAATTGTCTCCATAAGCATCCCTTCCACAGTCGTTTTTTTAGCTGGCTCTCACACGTTTGTCTCCATTGCTCCACAAATTCCACCCTTCCTCCTCGCACATCTCTTCCCTCTATTCCCTCCCCACTTTTTTCCCTGCTCCTTATTCGTCCGTCCCCACTGGTCTCACTTATCAAACGAATGTGTCAGGGCAGAATTTTGGGTTGTTTTCATGGATTCCACATCAAACTTGTTAACCATTGTTATGGCTCGTCGCCCTACCCTCGCTTCTTTTTTAAATCCAAAAACTATAACCTGTCAAACTTTATACATCTCAATTTCCACCACCCCTCTTATTTTCAACCACTTTCAGCGCTTCTTGCGCATACTGTTACATTCCCCTCACCCCACGCCATATCCTAAACTTTAATCAGCACGCTACTACCCTTAGATCTTATACAAAAGGTTCTTATAGTGCTGTTTGGGAGAGCCTAGAGAACGGGGCCTGGGATCGGCGAAAAGTATCCCAATAACATAGTTTTACTGCAGCAATAGCAAGCCTATATCTACTACTAGCTCACTGGCCTCCATACATGGTCCCCCTTATCAAACAGCCTGTATCAGGCAGAATTATTCAGGTATTTTTCCACACCAGATACATAGTGGAACTGTTTACTCTCACGCTCGTAACTCGGCCATCTGTTCGCCGCCATGCTGGAGACCTGAGTTGCAATATAGCAGGCGCAATATGGATGGCACTGCCCACATACTGTCGCTCTTATAATCATGGAAGTCGTCTCATGTCGCCTCCACATGTCGTCCCCTTATCAAAGAGCTGTGTCAGCTCTTTTTTTCGGGTTGTTTCTGCTCCATTACGTTATGGAACTTTGGTCACTATGTCGCACAAATGCTGTGTTATCGACTAAATATAAAAACCCGTCAAACCTTTTTTTACACGGAAATCATGTTCAAATTTCACCTCCTTTGGTGAAACCTGGTCCATTTAGGGTATGAATGTCGCCATGAGACTCTCTGCCTGCCACTGCTGCTTGCGCCTCTGCTGCCGTCCCCTATCAGTGTCAATGGTCAATTATTGGATGTTGTAGATGCTATCATCTTGCTTCATTCGTCACTTCTCTGTCATTGCATGTGCTGTTGCCCATAATTTTGGCATAATGGTGCTATTAAGCAGCCTCAGAGGCTCCATGCATGCGGCGCCCCCCTTTCTTTTTTCCTTGTCCATTTCCTTGTTCTGTCCCTCCTTTTTTTTTTTTTCTTTTCTGAGGTCCCCCAGGTGTTTTGTTTGGCCAGCTTCCCTGTGCAAGGCCTTGGTCCACCTGAAAAATGCTGCTCAGTCCTCCCATTGACTTCAATGGGCTCGTTTTCGAGACTAATATACTTCATAAAGACAATAATTTCTTTGTCCCATTTCCCTCCCTTTCATTTTGCTTTTAGCCATGTGTATTGCTTCTCTTCCTTTCACAATGCAGCTGAATAAGATGATAAAGTTTCAAATAGTTCAGTTCATTCCAGAGAGTGCCTAGATTGACCTATCTCCTTACAGCATTGAATCATACGGTGAAATATTTCCTAGGCCTGGATAGAGTTAATATTTAGCTTCCTGTCAGCTATCTGCTATATTTGGACTTAAGAGGGCTTTCAAAAACACTGCTCGCTACAGGAGAAGAAAGGAGCAGAAGATAAAAAAATGCTTTCTATAATAAAGTTTATTATAAAGTTGAGAAAAACAAGCAGCTTGTAGCAATGAGGTTACTGAACAGAGAATAGTACAGGCGGTCCCCTACTTAAGAACACCCAACTTACAGACGACCCCTAGTTACAAACGGACCACTGGAAGTTGGTAATTTACTGTACTTTGGTCTCAGGCTACAAAAACCAGCTCTACAGTTGTCAAAGGTGTCTGCAATTAAACTTTAGTGTAAATCCTGGTTCTTCTGACAATCCAACATTTTTTTAAATCCAATTTTCATAGAGACCAAAAATTTTTTGCTGTGGTTACAATTATACAATATACAGTTCTGACTTACATACAAATTCAACTTTAGAAAACATACTGAACCTATTTTGTATGTAACCCGGGGACTGCCTGTAATGGAAAAGGAAGAAATATCTGGATATCTTCTAAATGCAGCTGCAGCTAATAGACACTTTTTTTTTTAAACTTCTTTATTGTACAACACAATAAAATCAAGTCAAAACATCAGACTTTCAAACAAATCATGCTTACAGTGTTATATGATGTTACATACACTTCGATGTCTGAGGTTCAAGATAACAATAAATCATAATAAACAACAGGTATACACCACTAACCAGTTGAGTTGCTTTATTCTGCGTTATCTGGGTGTTCTTTATATCCGAGTGAAGATATCTCATTTATGTTTGGGTGCGTCTTGGTTCCGATCCTTTCAAATTGGCTAGGTACGCTTAAAGTTACACATGTTTACAGTGCCTGTGCCCTGGTCTCCCCCACCATACGGTTGAGCTCTAAGTCTTGACTACATTTTACAAATCTCTCATGGCCATTCTGAGTCTAGGCGGCGAGTAGTTGGTTCTAGGCGTGTCACACCAGTCCCCCCAGATGTGGTTAAACTTGTCTGGTTTTTGCCTGTGTTTGTATATTATTTTCTCATACGGAAGGATTTGGTTCACCTGTAGTTTCCACATACTCAGGGTAGGGGTATTAGGGGAGTACCACCTCAGTGCTATGCATTTCCGGGCCATAAACAATGTTTCTTGTAGGAATATGATTTGGTAATGAGTCCAATCTACATCAGGAATTAGGCCCAATAAGCATATCTCAGGGGAGTGTGATAGTGGTACTGGCAAAATGGTTGTTAGGAAATCTGTTACTTCCTTCCAAAATTTTTGGATTGGAGCACAGCTCCAGCTCATGTGCCAGAAGTCTGCATTGAGGTCTCCACACCTGGGGCACGCTGTGGTTGGTATTCGGCCCATATGCCTCAATCGCACCGGCGTCAGGTATGCTTGATGCGTGAAGTATAGTTGGATAAGTCTATTGTTTATTGAGGGGGAGACTTTGAGGTGTGATGAGAGAATGTCTGAGATTGATTCATCCTCTAACGAGGGAATACGCGATTTCCATTTATTTATGGCAGTAACTGGCGATTTAAGAGTCTTTTCCCGAATTAGGTGGGTGTAGAGTGCTGAAACCAACCCTCTGGGTCCCTGTGTCCTAAAGATTCCAATTAATGGATAGGAGGAAATGGGTGGGCGGGGTGTTGGGAACTGAGCATCTAATGCGTGTCTGAGCTGCAGATACTTGTAGAAGAAGCTTCTGTCTAACTCATGTTTAGTTTGTAATTCTTGGTAGGAGCAAAGGATGTTTGTTGTATAAATATCTCCTAGTGTTGCTATGCCTTTCTGTTCCCAGTGTACCTGACCTTCCAGTGCATGCAGTTGGGAGAGTGTAGGATTATGCCATAGTGGAGTCTCAGCTATTATGTCTGAAAAGCCTGCCATTTGCTTGGCTGCCTCCCAGACCTGTCTAGCTATCCTATGTAGGGGTAGTAAAGACATGTTTAAGTCCCGGGGTGGTTCAAGAACCGGCCATAGGGATTTGAGGCTCAAGTGGTGTTGCAGGTGGTGTTCTGAGTTAGGCAGGGTCTGTCCTCCCATCCAGCTGTTTAAGTACCTGAGCTGTCCCGCTAGGTAGTAATTATAAAAGTCGGGGAGTGCCATCCCGGCTTCGTCTTTTGGTCGCTGCAGCGTTTGGAGGCTAAGTTTGGCTCTAGAGGTGGCCCAGATAAAAACCCCTGTTAGTGAGTGCAATTCTTTAAAGAATTTTTTGGGTAGTGGAACCGCCGCATGTTGTATAATATAGAGGCACTTTGGGAGAATTATAAGTTTGACCAAATTAATTCTTCCCGCTACTGAGAGTGGGAGTGTTTTCCAAACCTTGTATTTCTCCTTTACATAGGAGAGTAGTGGACCTGTAATGTGATTACGTGTGTCCTGATATGTTTTGGTGATCATTATACCTAAGTACTTAAATTCTGTCACCACTGCCAGCCCCTCCACCATTGCCGGACCATCCCAGTTCTGAGTGCCTAGTGGCATGAATACTGATTTTGTCCAATTCACCTGTAATCCTGAATAAGTGCCAAAGTCATTGATGAGTGTAATGGCGTGTGGTAGGGATGTGGTGAAGTTGGATATGAACAGGATCATGTCGTCGGCGTACAGGCCCACCCTATCCTCCCTTTGTCCCAATACGATTCCTGTATATATGGGGTCCTGGCGGAGTTGTGCCGCCAACACCTCTATGGTAAGGGCAAATAAAAGTGGGGACAGTGGACATCCCTGGCGTGTGCCTCGGTGGAGAGTGAAAGTAGGGGATAGTTCTCCATTGACCAGTAGTCTGCTATTGGGATTTGAGTACAGTATACCTATCCATTTACAGAATCGGGGCCCGAAACCGAGTTTCACCAGACATCGGCTGAGAAAGGGCCATTCGACGGAGTCGAATGCCTTTGCTGTGTCTAGGGATGCCAGTGCCCAGTCCCTTCCCCTCGTCTGTCCGATTTGGGCAATAACCTGAACTCTCCTGATATTGTCCGAGGTAGACTTCCCCGGCATGAATCCACATTGGTCTGGATGGATTAAAGTTAAGATAACCTGGTTGAGTCGGGAAGCTAGTATCCTGGTAAGGACCTTATAATCAGTATTTAGTAACGCTATCGGCCTGTAGGATCCACAGTCCAGCGGGTCCTTACCCGGTTTTAAAATCAGGATAATTGTAGCTTCAGTCAGCGATCTCGGGAGTTCTCCCTCTAATGGTGCGATTAAGCAGCCTCAGAGGCATCCATGCATGCTGCCCCTGCTGTTTCCTGTCCATTTCCGTGGTGTTTCCATCCTTTTCTGAGGTTCCCAGGTGTTTGGCCAAGCTTCCCTGTGCAGAGCCTTGGTCCCCTTGAAAAATGCTCGAGTCTCCCATTGACTTCAATGGGGCTTGTTATTCGAGACGAGCACTCGAGCATCGGAAAAGTTTGTCTCGAATAACGAGTACCCGAGCATTTTAGTGCTCGCTCATCTCTAATCAGAATCTACTCAGACAATGTGACGACTGTAGCCCATCTCCGCCATCAGGGGGGCACCAGGAGTCAGGACCTGTTGCATCTGTCAAGGAAGATCTTCACCAGGGCAGAGAACAATCTCTTTTCCCTAACAGCAGTTGGCTGAGACAGAATAGGGGACCATTTTTCAGTCCGTCACTGTTCCATCCGTGTATGGGCCTAAGAATAGGATTTGGAGGAGGAGTAAAATGGCGCGAGTCAGGCCATGAGGGGATGAATTCTTAGCGCTTGGGACTCTGGCGCATATGGCAGCTTTCATGCTAGGAAGGCTGCCTATCCCGTGACCCTCGCGTTCAAAGAATTTATATTTCCAGGCACCGATTAACTGGGTTTCACTTCTCCTGGACCCCACGGCTACCAATGTCAACCTCTTTTCCACTCTCATCCCTGTAGAGGAAAGGAGTGTGAGAATGCATGGTGCACAAAGCTTAAACAGTATTACCCCTCTGAACATAGCGCTAGCGGCAGAGGGCGTACTTCTGCGGGACAATTAGCGAGGGAGAGTAGGCGAGCCAGGCGCTTTTCCCCCAGCACTGGCAGGGGTAACGCTTTACAGGCCTTTGCCAGTTTTTTATGTCCCCGCCCCAGCAATACACTTTCAGCCCTTTCCCCCCTTCCTTTGTCATCTTCTTGGGATCTTACAGAAAGAGTGAGGGGAGTACTATCTGACCATACACCATCGTCCCTAATGTCACAACACATCTCCCTAAACTCTACTTTTTTGTCCAATCTTTCCATTTTACAAAACGAACTTGGCGCTGTAACGCCTTGGAGGTTCTTGCCTGCCCTGGGTGTCCGATTAAGCGTCTTGTCCGATCGGTTTTTCATCTGCAAGACGTTTGGCCTCAACCTCACCTATAGCTTCCCCTCCTTTTTACTTGACATCGTCTTACGTCTTCTGACGTCTTATCAAATGAATAAGCCTGATTCTTTCTTCTCTCCTTCCGGATTTTCTTCTCTCCACTCCACCCGGTGAAAGAAGCTCAACCTTCAACTTGTCGCACTACTCCTCCTCATGTGTCCTCCTTCTCCCTCCTCTTTTGTAACCCTAAAGCAGAGGAAAATGGGCTATTTTTTGGCCAGGCCAACTGGCCTAAGCTTAGTACTCTAGCTGTATTTAATTTTTCTGGGGTCCCACCTACCCTGTCCGCTGTTTTTTACAGCAATTTTTGGGATCCACATGCAGGCACTCAATCTATTCATAATTTTTCTGGAGTACCACCACCTGCTCCTCTGGTTTTGAAACCTTTATTTTGGACTGGCCACATACAGGCACTCGTTATTTAATTTTTTTCTGAGACCAGCTAACCACCTCCCTGCTCCTCTGGTTTTGAAAACTTTTTTGCTGCACATACAGGCACTATCCCATTAATTGTCTCCATAAGCATCCCTTCCACAGTCGTTTTTTTAGCTGGCTCTCACACGTTTGTCTCCATTGCTCCACAAATTCCACCCTTCCTCCTCGCACATCTCTTCCCTCTATTCCCTCCCCACTTTTTTCCCTGCTCCTTATTCGTCCGTCCCCACTGGTCTCACTTATCAAACGAATGTGTCAGGGCAGAATTTTGGGTTGTTTTCATGGATTCCACATCAAACTTGTTAACCATTGTTATGGCTCGTCGCCCTACCCTCGCTTCTTTTTTAAATCCAAAAACTATAACCTGTCAAACTTTATACATCTCAATTTCCACCACCCCTCTTATTTTCAACCACTTTCAGCGCTTCTTGCGCATACTGTTACATTCCCCTCACCCCACGCCATATCCTAAACTTTAATCAGCACGCTACTACCCTTAGATCTTATACAAAAGGTTCTTATAGTGCTGTTTGGGAGAGCCTAGAGAACGGGGCCTGGGATCGGCGAAAAGTATCCCAATAACATAGTTTTACTGCAGCAATAGCAAGCCTATATCTACTACTAGCTCACTGGCCTCCATACATGGTCCCCCTTATCAAACAGCCTGTATCAGGCAGAATTATTCAGGTATTTTTCCACACCAGATACATAGTGGAACTGTTTACTCTCACGCTCGTAACTCGGCCATCTGTTCGCCGCCATGCTGGAGACCTGAGTTGCAATATAGCAGGCGCAATATGGATGGCACTGCCCACATACGTCGCTCTTATATCCATGGAAGTCGTCTCATGGCCTTCCACTCATGTCGTCCCCTTCTCAAAGAGCTGTGTCAGCTCTTTTTTTGGTTGTTTCTGCCAATCTACGTTATGGAACTTTGGTTCACTATGTCGCACAACCATGCTGGTATCGACTAAATATAACCCGTAAACCTTTTTACCGGAAATCATTTCATTCCTCCTTTGGTGAAACCTGGTCCATTTAGCGGTAGAATCGCCATTGAGACTCTCTGCACTGCACACTGCTGCTTG
Organism: Engystomops pustulosus; assembly: GCA_019512145.1. Taxonomy (NCBI): domain Eukaryota; kingdom Metazoa; phylum Chordata; class Amphibia; order Anura; family Leptodactylidae; genus Engystomops; species Engystomops pustulosus. The sequence continues at coordinate 38,281 of WNYA01002271.1, forward strand.
CCCTCTGCATGCTCGTCCCTATAGTGTCAGTGGTAATTATTGATGTTGTAGAGTTCTAGCTCTCGGCTTCATTGTCATTTTGTTCATGTGCCATGTGCGTTGCCCAATAATTTTGGCATAAGGTTGCATTAAGCAGCCTCAGAGTGCTACATGCATGCGGCTGCCCCTTCGTTTTTCCTGTCCATTTCCGTGTGTTCTTCCATCCTTTTTTTCTTTCTGAGTCCCAGGTGTTTTGTGGCCAGCTTCCCTTGCAAGCCTTGGTCCACCTGAAAAATGCTGGTTCGTCTCCCATTGACTCAATGGGGCTCGTTATTCGAGACGAGCACTCGAGCATCGGGAAAAGTTTGTCTCGAATAACGAGTACCCGAGCATTTTAGTGCTCGCTCATCTCTACTTATGATCATTGTTATGTAGGAAAGTTTACTGTACTTTTGTGTTACTATGTACCTTATGTAGGCGATTCCCTTTGGGAGCTCTTATTGTACATTTATCAACACCAGATAAGATTTGTTGTAGTCAGGATGGTTTCCTTGGGATGACTCTTACACTTTCTCATCCCATTGAGTCTTGTTTGTGTACTTTAAACTGGTCAGTGTTTGTCAAAAATTTAGTATGTGTTTGATATTTTGCTTATAGTTTGGTTGTCTTGACACGCTTTCTTCTTGTATACAATTGTTGGCATTTTGTGTCTATAAAACAACCGGTACATATTGGCTGTGCAGGGCCCACACCCTTCTCCTATATATAAATAATGGACACAATGGGGCAAATTTACTCACCTGGTCCTGTCGCAATCCACGATTTGGATGGTCCTACGAGGATGAAGTCCGGCGCGATTCATGAAGATCGTGCGCCCGAGTTCCTGCACTGCCACATTATGCCCAACATTATTGGTACCGTCTTTCTTCTTGGCAACCCACATAAGGCTCACGAATGGAGCCGGTACTAGAAACAGCAGCCGTCAGCTGTACATCACAGCTGACACCCCGCGCCAACACCCGCGATCGGAGCCGACTACAATTGTGAGTGTTAAGCATGACGCGCCGGTTAAAGGGTCTCCCCTATGGATCGGATCCACAGTGCCGCTTACTGGGGGATCCAATCCTCTTCTGGGCACCCAAGGGTCTGACAAGTGCCCGGGGCCCTCTCGATCTTCCGGCAGTCAGAGACCCCTTTTTGGCGTCCGCTGTGAACTGTAGACAGTTTAAAACA
>WNYA01002272.1:7813-44870 GCA_019512145.1 Engystomops pustulosus
GGAAGAGGAGTAGCTGACAGCCCCTTATAAAACCAGGAAACAGGAAGCAGAGGGGAGGAGAAAACACTCTAGCAACACCCAGCTCAATAAAGTGCCAAGTTAACCCTATAGTGCAGAGACTAACCTAAAAACAGCATTCACCAGTCCAGGTGCACCTTCCCTAATTGGTCAGGAGTACACCACAAACCCCTAAAGATCTAATGGCATCAACTGTCCCAGAGTATGAAGTTTACAGCCGCCACAACTTTCCTAACAGGTCTTTCCCGCCCTTCACCAAGACGGTTGTAAATAAAATACATGGGGGGTCATTTACTAAGGGCCCGAATTACGTTTTACCGGCGAGTTCTGCAAATTTTTCCGTTTTGCGCCGATTTTCCCTGTATTGCCCAGGGATTTTTGCGCACGTGATTGGATTGTGGCGCATCGGCGCCGGCATGCATGCGACGGAAATCAGGTGCCGTGGCCGAATGAAAACCCGACGGATTCGGAAAAACCGCTGCATTTAAAAAAAAAAGTGTTGGTGGACACGCACTTACCTTCACCAAGTATAGGATCGTGAACTCCGGTGGGCCTCGGGGAACTTTAACGCAGCAGCGACACCTGGTGGACGTCGGAGGAACTGCCTTAGTGAATCGCCGGAAGACCCGAATCCACCGCAGAGAACGCACCGCTGGATCGTGAATGGACCGAGTATGTAAATCTGGTATTAGGAAGCAGGAAATCTACAATCACAATCTATTATTATAACCCAGGGACAGTTACTCATGAATCCAGGAGCTGTGAGTGTGGCAATCCTCTGGTATTTTGTTATTTATGGGCCCCTTACTTCTAAAATCAACTTTTAAAATGATGCTAATGAGCCTGAAGGACTACCTTAGCCCCGCCTGTAATCTGGCCTGAAAGTGTGTAATGAGAAGGAAGTGCAGGTAGAGTTTCCCTCACATGACGGTGGCAGCCAGGGTGTCACTGGAGCGCACCTTTCAGGATCAGGGGTAGTGGATCCTCTGTACCACTGCGGACGATGACATAAGCCGACACCTGGGACCGGAGTCTAAGTAGTACCCAGTTTTCACCAGAGCCCTCCACGGTACCACCATGGTGCCGGCCAAGGCGAAGTACAAAGTCGTAAGGCAAGATCGTGGTTGGGGACAGGCAACACAGGATCAGAATCAATAACGGAATCGGGATCACAACTGGGATTCAGAAACACAGTAAATAGCATGGAACAGCATTAGACACAAAGATCCAGCAGGGAATGATGGGAGAGGCCGGCTTTTATCAATTTCCTAGAAAGGGCCACCACCAATTACAGGTGCGCTGGCCCTTTAAATCTTCGAGTGCCGTTGCACGCCCTAGGAGGCGGGGACACATGCTTTGGGCTGCAGGAGCAGGAGCGCGGACAGGTAAGGCAGGGAGCAGACGGCCGCGGAGAGACACGGGAAGGTCCACAACCCAGGATGTGGGTCGCAGGGGCACCCGAACAATGAGGGGCACCAGTGTGCCCGCAACCTGGAACAAGGGTCGTGGTGGCATCTGTGACAGTGCCTGGGGAGATGCGGAGGAGGTGACAGCTCCCACTGAGGACAGCTTGTCCATGTCTCTGCTGGATCTCCGCTGTTAGGATAACATGACATCCTGAGAAAAATGACTGGGGAAAGGCACAATATGGTGGAGGCACTGAGGGGGTCCCATCCAACACTGAGGGGTCTGAAAGAAGCATGGCTGCCAATTCTCTGCAACCTCCGCCACCATGGGATGGGGACATAGTGCCATGAGGCAGAGTATCTGTACACACCTCTCCTGGTACTGGAGTTCCACTTTCTTCACCGCTGGCGCCCACCATCAGGACACCGACGTTCTGTTTATTATTTTTGTTAGCTAGTCCTACCTACCATTTGCCTTATACTCTCCTGAGAAACCCGATAAGTGCAGGGGAAACGCATTGAGAGATGATGAGACTATGACAGTGTGCACGTAATAGCAGATTGGGGCTCATTTGCTAAGGGTCTGAACGCCGCAATTTCGTCGGGTTTCCCGAATATATTCGTTTTGCGCCAAATTCCCTGGGATTTTGGCGCACGAGATCGGATTGTGGTGCATTGCCGCCAGATTTCACGCTACAGAAATCGGGGGGCGGGGCCATCGGACAACCCGACGGATTCGGACAAACCGCTGAATTTAAAAAAGGAATTGTGTCGCAAGATCAGCACTTACATGCACCGGGAAGAAGAAGGTGAACTCCTGCGGACCTCGGCGCAGCAGGGAGACATCTGCTGAATATCAGGCACACAACGTTAGTGAATCGCGGCAGACCCAAATCCTCGTCGGACAACGCGCGGCGGGATCGCGATTGGACCAGGTAAGTAAATGTGCCCCATTACCTTGTACAAGGAGAGAGGCTGGGGCAGATTTACTTACCCGGTCCATTCGCGATCCAGCGGGGCGTTCTTGCGGAGGAATCGGGTCCGGACAGAATTCACTAAGGTAGTTCCCCTGATGTCCACTAGGTGTCGCTGCTGCGCTGAAGACCGTCGGAGTTCACTGAACTTCATTGTCCTACGCTGGGTGCAGGTAAGCGCGTGCCGAGTGACACTTTTTTTTTTAAATGCGGTGTTTTTTCAGAATCCGTCTGATTTTTTAACGGTCACGCCCCCCGATTTCCGTTGTGTGCATGCGGGCGCCGATGCGCCACAATCCAATCACGTGCGCCAAAATCCCGGGGCAATTCAGGGAAAATCGGCGCAAAACGGAAATATTCGGATAACCCGTAGGAAAAACGCTATTTGGGCCCTTAGTAAATGACCCCCAGTATCTCTCGTACCTCTCTGAGTGATATTATCTCTTGGGTCGATTGTATCTCTCAGTGACAAACGCTCCATATACGAGAAGTGGAACCACTGTACTCTGATGACACCTAGTGGCAGGAGACGGAGCTGGGAGATTTTCAATTTCCACCATTCCTGAATTTAAGTAGCCATTGTTTGCCTGTTAATAGCAATGGTTAACTTTTGTGTGTCCCTTTCAATTTTTATCCCAAGACGTCTATTAAACGTTATGTTTTATCTGAGTACCCGTTTTTTCCAGTGACTTATGGTTTATAATTAAACGGCTATGGATATCAGCATATTCTGTGACACTAATAAACCACTTCCAGTAGCTGAACACCTTCCAAATTACATTTCTTTCATGACCCAGTGTAGCAGTTTCATTCAGAAAATCTTGAAGTGAGATGTAAACTGGTTGCATAAATTCAAGGTAGCAGAACACAAGTTGAGCTCTCAATAAGCAGATATCCAGCGGGGACAGCAGAGAGCTCAGGAGCAGAGCACAGCAGGGAGACCAAAGAGCTCAGGAGCACAGCACAGCGGGGACAGCAGAGAGCTCAGGAGCAGAGCACAGCAGGGACAGCAAAGAGCTAAAGAGCAGCGCACAGCAGGGACAGCAGAGAGCTCAGGCACAGAGCACAGCAAGGGCAGCAGAGAGCTCAGGCACAGAGCACAGCAAGGGCAGCAGAGAGCTTAGGAGAAGAGCACAGCAGGGACAGCAGAAAGCTCAGGAACAGAGCACAGCAGGGACAGCAGAGATCTCAGGAACAGAGCACAGCAGGGGCAGCAGAGAGCTTAGGAGAAGAGCACAGTAGGGACAGCGGAGATCACAGGAGCAGAGCACAGCAGGGAAAGCAGAGAGCTCAGGAGCAGAGAACAGCAGGGACAGCAGAGAGCTCAGGAGCAGAGAACAGCAGGGACAGCAGAGATCTCAGGAGCAGAGCACAGCAGGAACAGCAGAGATCACAGGAGCAGAGCACATCAGGGACAGCAGAGAGCTCAGGAGCAGAGCACAGTCAAAGTTTAATTTATATAAAAGCTGTGGCCGACCCTCATGTCAACCCACAAATTCAACTTCAAAACAGGTCTCCGTGTGTTTTATTATGGGGGGGTCTCCATTCCCCAAGAAGCCGATTCTAGTACCAGATGTAGGAAGTGATTCCAGACTTGGTCACTCACCAGGTACAGTAGATGGGGATTCCCGACAAAGTTACTGATGTCTCATACTGGATTCTTGAACCCACCACCTGGTGATGACACCCACAATATTTCACCCTTGCTGTAGGCAAAGTCGTCAAATTTCCGTGGACTAGTGCACTGATGGCCCAATGCACCACCATTTTGGGGAGGATTATCGCACCCTGATGACAACCCTCCCCATAATTGTGGTGATAGGTGCCAGCATCAGCGTCCCTGCCTACCCCGTCACAGCCAAAGTGGTGAGCAGGGTGGAAATGGGGCTTATTACATGGCACGGTATATCAGGAGACACCAGGAGGAGACGTAGTATATTTGCTGCAAAAGGATTCTGGAGTAACTTACACCGAAAAGTGTGTAACATGTATCACGTGTTCTTAGTGTTGAGGTCTTATTTTGTTGTGTGTCAGGGGAGGGTCCACGGAGCTGAAACTCCTCTTCAAGACTATAAACAGAACTGACGAGACACAAGGCCACGCACACTGCAACTTTAAAGGGAACCTAACACCACGGATCTAGCTATAAAGGTAGATCGGGTGGTAGGTGCATCCACAGGATGTGAGCATAGCCCTTTTAAGGGCTAATCCTCATGTCTCCACAATCTTTTAATAACTTTTAATTCCCTAATATGCAAATTTTGTAAAGGGGCTACTTGGGTGTGAAGTAGCTGGAGCTGAGGCTACACAGCGTGGCAACTCCACGCCCCAGTAGCCTCTTTGATCCTCATACCTGAAATCTTCGGCCCGCAGCTACGAGGAGTTGCAAACCCACGTCCGTGAAGCCTGCCATCTGCACATGTGTAGCTCATAGTTGTCTGGGTAGGAGGATCAAAGAGGCTACTGGGGAGTGGAGTTGCCGCGCCATGTAGCCTCAGCTCCGGCTACTCCACGCCCCAGCAGCCTCTTTAGAAAATCTGCATGTTAGGGAATTAAAAGTTATTAAAATATTGCGGGGACGTGTGGATTAGCCCTAAAAAGGGCTATCCTCACGTCCTATAGATGCACCTACCACCCGATATACCTTTATAGGTAGATCCGTGGTGGTGGGTTTCCTTTAAGGCCGGTGTATATAGTGATATATAATGTAAGGAGTCCCTGCCTTCCGGACAAACTTCTGCACTATTGCCACACGGGTGTTACGTTGCTGGCGCTGCAGTACGGCCACAAATTAATACTCCTTGCGTTATATATCATTATGATGCAAGGACTCCTATCTACTGCGCTGTGCTCAGTCCGTCAGATCTGACTAGCACCTGGGTCCAATTCCACAGAGCCAGTACCTTCATGTGCAAGCGTCCCAAGAAAGGATTCCCACACCTGAGAATTAATGCATCAGATATCAGTTTATTGGGATTTTTTGTACATTAACAACATCCAAACGTGACATCGTTGAGAGCCGTGTCATCTCCACCCGGTGGCTCCACCTTAGTCTGGATAGCGCAGATCCCGTTTGGACAACTCTCACTCCATTTCCCGAATGTTCCCCAGCGGCCCCCATTCGGCCTTAGAACAGTCTGATCGGTACATTCGAAGTTGATGTTGTTGGCCGCTGTGTCATCTAAGAAACCCATTGGAGGCTCAACTTGCAAGGCAAAACTTTTGAGAATTCCATCCGGACACCATAAAATGGGCCCCCAGGTGCCCCAACTGTGGAGAAGGAATATACATTAGATTGTTAATGATGCTCCAAGGCAGTTTCACAAGGCATCATTGTGTACTTGTAGTTCCATGTTATAGTGGCCACCTGTTAAGTGTCCGTCGCTATGCTTGCTCGTTTTTGTTTTTGGGCAAACACACGCTCAATCGATGATCAATGATGAGTTTGGACTCAAAAGATCAGAAAAGTGTCAGACCCTGGTGTCTTTTTTTTAACCATCTATCAATGTCATACATTAACCTAATTCAATACTGAAGAAAAAAAATCCAGCTATATCGGGTTCTACAAATCAAGGATGGAGAGCCGATTTTTACTTCCCCGATTTTACGTGAGGTCACAGAAGATGTTCTCCATCATCGGATTATCATACTGATCCAGGGCAACATTGACCACCGCCAAAAGTTGGATCCAGTTGACAATGGAGGCAGTGGGGCGTTGGGACTCAAAAGCTTAATGTCCTACTCAGACCTGCAGCAAAGAGGCTTCAGCATCATTATAAAGGTACATAGATGCTCATGTACGGGTGGAAGCAGCGGATATGGAGGAAGGGAACGGTATTGGTGAAGCCAATGTTTTTTATATTTTGCGTTTATGGTATAGGAAAACTGAAAGGTATGTGAGAAGGCAGCAAAGAGGGGTCGGTTAGAAGAATCATGGTTGCTTTCCATGCAGTGATAAAGCTCTGTGAACATCACAAGGGTCAGATATATGAAAACCGGTGTCTTCGCCTTCAATTTGTCCAATGTAATTGCATGCTACCGAAGGTGGACAGTGCTCCTTCTTTTGGGAGCATTTCCTCATTATCAGCTACGGTACAATTGTGTTGAGCAGTCACAGTAAAAATGGTTGCAAATTTGGATAAGCCAACCAGAGGTTTTCTAAAGTATCGGACACAAGTGCAACGAGACAACAAAAGTGGCGCAGACGCTCCCATAAAAATACATGCACAAAGTCAAGATGTTCATCTAGTGCAAACTTAGACAAAAAAACTGGCACCAGACACAATCAGAATATAGGAGGCACATAAGGCAGGTATTCTTATATGATTTTCCGGGTGGAATCAGCCCAAGGACAATTCGGAGATGACAACAACGGGCCTGAACGTGATTCAAACGACGTTCTGTGACCCCCCATCGGAGCACAGATTACAAACAGCGCGGGCAAAGGGCAATTACGATCCACACAGAAGGACGTCTGAAGTCCAACTATTTGTCCATACTGCGAGGAAACATAGTATAAGAAGGCAACTTGTCCAAGAATATCTACTCATAGAAGAGGATAACGCCCCCACGTCTGGCCGGCACCAGCAAACTCCTACGAACTACTAGATGGCTGTAACTTGGATATGTCTGTCTAGTTGTCCAAAACTTTATCTCAAGTGTGCTGATGATCAACGGGTTGATTGGTTCCTGATTCTCTTTAGAAAAAAGAACCCAGTTTTTTAGCTCTTAATATTGAAAATTCAAAGTAGTATTCCGTGAAGTAAAAATACTTAGTTCAACATGTACATGGGAAGACGGAACCTACTCGTTTCCAACCTTCTCAGTTCTAGTCATGGTTCATTGCACTGAGATTGCAAGTTTTGAAACGCGTTGGTACATCTTTCTCCTATCACTGGGTTGGACATTACAATTATTACATGACCATGTGACTGGGCGGCAATCCAATCACCAAGTTCTAATATTCCAGAGTGCAGGGGTTCATGGATGATTCTAACACCATTAAAAAATCAATAGGGAGGAGATATTTTACTACCTGGGACTGGGGGTAATGGTACAAACCCTTACAGAGAAGTTAGTCTGTTGGAGTAGAGTTGAGCAGAAAAGAAAAAATGAAGCCCTGTTATAGTCATCAAGCTATGATTGGCCAGGGGCCCCCCAACTTGTTACTAGTCTAGCTATGGATTGGCCAGGGGAAAACCTTGTTACTAGGCATAGCATGATTGGCCAGAGGGACAGCCTTGTTACTATGAAATACCAGATATCGTACCACCTCTGGTGAGGGTAAACAGGCCCCATGCTGTACAAACGAAGAATACAACAAAAAAACATACGAGACCATGAACATACTACACGTACCAATAAATATACAATATAATCTTTATTAATACACATAGACAATCAAAAATGGACTTGTAAAACCATACACATTAAAACCACAAAAAAAAACAAGAATGGTGGTGGTGTCAAATGCATAACCATTAGTATCGAACAATACATCACAACAATCTACAAGATAAATCCATGAGTGTAAAAATAAGGGCTATACCGAGCACAAAAATATTAAATGCATCACAATTAAATCACAAGTGTCAAAAAGCATACTCTACTGTGCCTCAGGTCAAAATTAGCCCCAGACCACCACCACAGCACCCGGACGCAACGTTTCGCCGTCGCTTCTCAAGGGTGCTGGCTGTGGGATAGGGGAGGGGGGGTAAGGGGGGTATAATCTACCCACACTCACAAAACCAGACTGACTGTGTATAGCCAGAATAGAGCAAATCGCTTCGATCTCCCACACAGAGGAAGATGTGATATGGAGGTGTTATACTAATGGCGCATCGCTCCGCGCCAGGCACGTGACGCGAGAACGGCATCACGGCGAGTTCCGGAGGTAGAGCGAATGACGCGCAAAACATGCGCATAATCGCTGACCGAAGTTCGGGTCCGTCGCCCGGGCACAGAGCGACTGGCCGGAGGAATGCGCATCAACCGCCATCTTGGTTGCTGGCACGGAGCGGTGGGCCGAGGATATACATAGGTTACCAGGCGAAACGCGACCAGGAAGGTTGTAATATGTGCCGGAGATCAAATGTAGTATATTAGAATACATAACAGCCATATAATTGTTTTATAATTAATTGTTCAGTAATAAATAATATTAAACGTTATATTATTATTTCATTTAAGACATATAACTAGATATTCGTGTTAACTCGCCTCGTGTCAGGAAAACGTGATAAGTGAAAACAACATAAACCTAAAAAAACAAACAACATATATGTGAGAAAATATAGTTGGAATCCAATGTATGCGGCTATAATACCAGTCTATAAATGTGCTTTGGTTTAAACGGAAATATTACACATAATGAAAATAGGCAGCGTGATTCAATTTGCGATAATCTAATAACAGAATATATGTGGCATAATGTGATAAGTGTCGAGAAGATAGACAATTAATAATTATCGTAAAAATCATGTCAGTAGACTAAATACATGAAGTGCTATGGTGGATCAAAGTAGTGATATGCTAAATGTCTGCCTGTAAATAAGTGCTGAGTGTGTTATGCGTGTTGATGGAACCACAACAATCATCCCCATCTGAATTTGGAAAATGAGTACTGTGAGTGTGCCTTACTGGATCCCTCGCTCAATAGCCCAAGGGAGAATATAAGTGTCATGTGCTGAAAAGGCGTGAGGATTAATTATAATATTAAAATATGATCAGCTGATGGGGTCCTGTATTAAATAATTCCCCCAAGAGGAGACGGAGGACCGTGTCATATATATGGATCCAATCCATAAATGGGAAGGCATACAGGGTATGTCACAAGGCCTCCCACATTTTACGGGTATTATGGACATACACACGTCCCCAACCGACATCCAGTGAGCAATATATGTCACTAAATCACCCACCTGGGAGAGTAGTCAAAAACCTAGAACCCACAATGAAGTATGATACCCTCATTGCACCTCAGCCTAACGCCAAAAGTTACAAGGAAATAAAACCGCATAGATACTCAAGACCATAAATCATAAAATTAGGCGACTCACTACCCCCATTTTTCACTTAATATATGGCGAGGAAGGAGAGCGTCTATTCATCCTGACGGGGACACATTCCAATTCACAATCCATTCAATTCAAATCCTCTCCCACTTTTGAAAGTGTCTCCTCACGGGCTCCCAAGATAATCTTGTCAATACCATATGCTCGGAAGATCCTGCCATCTACCATCTGGGTTTCCAAAAAATGTTTGGTACAGGTTTGAGTGGCTAGCTTTTCCAAATCAGTGGGGAAGTTTACTTGCTGTCCGATATCCTAACAGCTCTTGACGACGAGTCTTCAATTCCCGTGTTGTATGCTACGTATTGAGCCCAAGGGACAACAAATTACATAGACTCACTCAGTAGTGCTGCAATTAACAAAGTGCAAATGTTACAAACCGTTGGCCTTTTGAGTCCTGAAAGGTTTCGTTTTTATAATGTGGGACACACGGAACAATGTCCACAGGGATATTGATCCCCAGTCTGGACCTTTTGACCCAAAGATATAGTTACGGGTTTAGGGGAGTGTAGTGACTTCTCACCAAAAGTGCTGCCGATAGTATCAGCACGTCTGGCACCATATGGGGTCTTGTGCTATCTGTCCCTTATTAGGATCGTTAATAGTATTGGCCAATACCTCTAAAGTCTTGTTCCTTTCCTAGGCATTGTGCATTGTATGGAGTAATAATTTCACTTGCGTGTCTACTGTCCGCATGTGTTCATTTTCTGAGTCAAAAGTACTTCTATCAGTTGCTTTTGCTCTCAGTAGCCCTTTTGTTGTCGGAGTCACGATAACCTTTGTTTGAAGCGTGTTTCTAGGGTCATGGATTCCTTTCAAAGCTGTCAGGATGTGTCCCAATTCGTCGTGCTCTCAAAAATTGTCCTGTGGGATGGAACGGATTTATGAGTGGGTGAAATGATCTGGCGTGCAAACGGGCTATAACGATGTTTGCTTCCGATTATGGAAGTATTCAGATGGACCCCTGTTACGACCATCAATCTGAATATCTAAAAACTCCTAATTGTTGACTGATCTTGCTGTCAGCCAGATTTCAGATTGTTGTTATTAAGATTGACAGGAACCGGTCCAGGTCATCCCTTGACCCCTGCCAATGAACAGAATGTCGTCGATGAATAACTCATCCACGACAATACATGGCCAGATGTTCTGTCATCGCCTCTCTGCTACCTCATTCCTCTCCAATGGCCTAAAAACAATTTGCGTACGAGGGGGCGCACGTGGCCCCCATAGCCGTCCCCCTCGTTTGAACATAAAATTTTTCTCTAAATAGAAAATAATGTTGTTAAGACAAACCACAGTAATTTCAAAAGAAAGATACCAAGTCCTCATCCAGTCACGAATACTCAGAAAGAACCTGGGTGCTGATATTCCCGATCATGTTGAATACATCTATATAGTCCCTCGACATCGCAGGATACTAAAATCACATGTCTGATTCTAACGTGACATCCTCCAATTTGTAGTTTGTGTGAGTATTGTTCGATACTATGGTTAATGCAATTTGACCCCACCTTCTGTTGTTTTTGTGGGTTTTAATGTGTATGGTTTAAAGTCCAATTTTTGATTGTCTATGTGTATTAATAAAGCTTTATATAGTATATTATTGGTACTGTAGTGTGTACATGGTCTCGTATGTTTTTGTTGGTATTCTTCACCCTTGTACTACTAGTCATAGGTCATGATTGGCCAGAGGGAAAAACCTGTATAGTCATAGCCTTGATGGCCAGAGGGAAACCCCTTTGTCTAGTCATGGCTAGTGGCCAGGGGAGGGAAACCTTGTTATAGTCCTAGCTATGGTGGCCAGGGGGACCCCCTGTTACTAAGACATATGGTTGCGCCAGGGGGAAACCCTGTCCTGGCTAGCCAGGCTATGATTGGCAAGGGGAAAACCTTTCGTTACGGCCATTCTATGATGGCCAAAGGGGACACCCTAGAATACTAGCGAGGCGTTGATTGGCCCAGGACAGCCTTGCTATAGCCATGTTCTATGTGACCAGGGGATACCCCTTGCTACTAGCTATGGCTATTATTGGCAGAGGGACACCCTTGTTTCTAGCCGTGGCTATGATGGCTAAGGGGAAAGCTGCTACTTTGCCATGGCTGTGAATTAGCCACAGAGACACCTTGTACTAGCCGTGCTATTGATTGGCCATGGGACACCCTCGCTATAGCCTGGCATGATTGGCCAGGGGAAACGTCCCCCAGCCAATCATAGCCATAACTAGTAGCAGGGGAGTCAATTTTTTCTCTTTGGCTGATTGGCCACTAATCTAATCAGACCGCACGGCCGAAACCCGACACTAAAACTATGGATCTTCGTTATTGTGGGAGGGAAATAGTTGAAAACCTATTGTAAGTTTTTGATCCACGGTCTTTATTTAAAGTGTTACATTTACTCCTTCCTGCACATTATAGAGACAACCGGACAATATGGTTACTAAGCTTTTGTATACTTCATCAAAAACCACATTCCAGGTACACTATTGAAATCAGCCCTGTACAGCCACGGATCAAGGAAGGAGAAGATGCTGAAATCCACTTAGAACAGTCTGATCGGTACATTCGAAGTTGATGTTGTTGGCCGCTGTGTCATCTAAGAAACCCATTGGAGGCTCAACTTGCAAGGCGAAACTTTTGAGAATTCCATCCGGACACCATAAGATGGGCCCCCAGGTGCCCCAACTGTGGAGAAGGAATATACATTAGATCGTTAGGGATGCTCCAAGGCAGTTTCACAAGGCATCATTGTGTACTTGTAGTTCTGATTTCAAGCATCTCCTCATTGATCAGTGTCTGTAGAGGGGCTGATTTCAATGTGTACCTGAATGTGTTATGATGAAGTATACAAAAGCTTAGTAACCAATATTGTCTAGTATGGCAGCAGTTTATCTCTAGAATCACAGGAAGGACTAAAGGTAACACGTTTATAAAGACCGTGGATCAAAAACTTACAATAGGTATATCAACTATTATCCCTCCACAATAACGAACAGATCCATAGATTTAGTTCGGGTTCGGCTGTGCGGTCTGGATTAGATTAGTGGCCAATCAGCCAATAGAGAAAAAAATTGACGCCCCTTGCTACTAGTTATGGCTATGATTGGCTGGGGGATGTTCCCCTGGCCAATCATGGCCATGGCTAGTAGCGAGGGTGTCCCATGGACAATCATAGCCACGGCTAGTAGCAAGGGTGTCTCTGTGGCTAATCACAGCCATGGCAAGTAGCAGGCTTTCCCCTTAGCCAATCATAGCCATGGCTAGAAGCAAGGGTGTCCCTCTGCCAATAATAGCCATATCTAGTAGCAAGGGTGTCCCCCTGGTCAATCATAGACATGGCTACTAGCAAGGGTGTCCCTTGGCCAATCAACGCCATCGCTAGTAGCTAGGGTGTCCCCTTGGCCAATCATAGACATGGCTAGTAACAAAGGTTTCCCCTTGGCCAATCATAGCCATGGCTAGAAGCAAGGGTGTCCCTCTGCCAATAATAGCCATATCTAGTAGCAAGGGTGTCCCCCTGGTCAATCATAGACATGGCTAATAGCAAGGGTGTCCCCTTGGCCAATCAACGTCATCGCTAGTAGCTAGGGTGTCCCCTTGGCCAATCATAGACATGGCTAGTAACAAAGGTTTCCCCTTGGCAAATCATAGCCCTGGCTAGAAGCAAGGGTTTCCCCCTGGCCAATCATAGCTATGACTAGTAACAAGGGTTTCACCCTGGCCAATCATAGCTATGACTAGTAACAAGGGTTTCCCTCTGGCCAATCATAGCTATGACTAGTAACAAGGGTGTCCCTCTGGCCAATCATAGCTGTGACTAGTAACAAGGGTGTCCCTCTGGCCAATCATAGCTATGACTAGTAACAAGACCAATGAGAAGGTCAGAGTCAACCTCATCGCTTGAAACAGTGGCTTCGGATTCCTCATGCCTTGGAACAGAGGGCCCAGCCGAGCACAGGATGGCACCATATCGGAATCAGGGGACCCCAATGAAACGCAAATTTAATAGCCAGCAAGAATCAAATCACAGGAAATTAAAGGTAATTAACCTCTCCAATATTATTTTGACTTCTGAACAACTGTCACTTTTGTCGCTGGGATTGAATTTTAGCCCAGTATCAGTATTTGATGATTTTACAGCAATCAAAGATGTGTATTTGTTTGCTCGCAAATTACTGTGGAAAAAACACTTCAATAAAAAGGATGATTTTTGTTCTGTTGTAGCCCCGGAAGACATGGAAACGATCAGGATATTAGAGTCCTTGCTACAGGAACAAGAGCAATCCGGGGTGAGTAACCAGACCAAGTTCCCTTCAGCAATTCGGCCCAAACCTACTGCCTCGCCCCCCTTGTCAGCTAGCCCTGAGGTGGAAATGTTTGTGAGGAACTTCGGAAATTGCCACAATCCCGCCAATACGACAACCTAACGCGAGGTCAAAGAAAAGCCCTCAATGAACTGAAAAATATGAAAGAGGTAATATTCAAGCCAACTGACAAGGGAGGCAATGTGGTGGTGTATGAGGCCGAGGCATTTAGACAAACAAACGGAGTGTTATAATCAACTAACAACTAATCCCACAAAAGTATACAATGACGAGTTGATATGTATATTGGATGAGGCTTTAGGAAACCATACTATACCTGAAAGGATTCGCAAAGGGCTGGAAGTAGAGTTCCCCATCATACCTACGTTGTATTTTTTGCCCAAAATACACAAGGATGCTAAAATACCACCAGGCCGCCCTATAGTATCAGGGTGTGGTAGTCTGTGTGAGCCATCCTGCAGATTTATTGATTTTTACTTGCGTCCTTGTGTGGAAGAACTCCCGTCCTATATTCAGGACTCTATGGATGTCCTGAGGCGCTTGGAGGATGTTGTATTGGAACCAGACATCTTTTTAGTTTCCTGCGATGTGGAGGGATTGTATACATGCATTGCACATGATCTGGGCATATCAGCAGCCCAGTTCTTTTTGAGCAATCGTGACCTTGATGAGGAACTTGTATCTTTCCTTTTGAGATTATTGTGGTTTGTTTTAAACCACAATTATTTCCTATTCAAAGAGAAATTTTATGTTCAAACGAGGGGGACGGCCATGGGGGCCACTTGTGCCCCCTCGTACGCAAATTTATTTTTAGGCCATTGGGAGAGGAATGAGGTACAGGAGGCGATGGATAGAACACCTGGTCATGTATTGTCGTGGATGAGATTCATCGACGACATTCTGTTTATATGGCAGGAGTCAAGGGATGACCTGGATCGGTTCCTGTTAGATCTCAATACCAACAATCTGAACATCCGGTTGACGAGCAATATCAGTCAAACACTCATGGAGTTTTTAGACATTCAGATTGAGGTCGGAGCAGGGGGTCATCTAAATACTTCCATACATCGGAAGGAAACATCTGTTAATGCCCTTTTGCATGCCAGGTCATTTCACCCAGCTCATACGATCCGTTCCATCCCAACAGGACAATTTTTGAGCGCACGACGAATTTGCGACACGCCTAACGGTTTTGAAAAGGAATCTATGACCCTTAGAACACGCTTCAAACAAAGGGGTTATCGCGACTCCGATATACAAAAGGGTTATTTGAGAGCGAAATCAACTGATAGAAGATTACTCTTGACTCAAAAACGAACACATGCACAGGAGAACAAGGTAAGAATTATTACTCCATATAATGCACAATGGAGGGAAATGAATAAGATCTTTGAGCGGTTTTGGCCAATACTATTAGCGGATCCTGATATCAGGGAACATATAGCACAAACACCCCAGGTAGTGTCAAAACGTGCGGATACCATCGGTAGCACTTTGGTAAGGAGTCACTACACATCCCCTAAACCCAAGAATTACATTTTTGGGTCAAAGGGTCCGGACTGGGGATCATATCCCTGTGGACATTGTTCTGTCTGTCCGCACATTATAAAGACAAAAACTTTTCAGGACTCAAAAGGCCAACATAATTTTAACATTGTGCATTTTGTGAATTGCAGCACTACTGGTGTAGTCTACGTGATTTGTTGCCCTTGCGGGCTCAAAAATTGAGTCATAAATTGAGTTTTTTCTAGTTATGTTTGGTGGTTTATATGTGACATTGAACACCCTACTGGCTCTTTCACCATATTTGGACACAGTCACCTATATGGATTCATCTCGTTTCTTTTTGAATGATTTGAATCCATGTATATTTCTATTTCTCATTTTCTTGCATATATATTTTTTTATGACTATATAATAGTTTTAAATAAGGGCACAATTACATAGCTTTTGGCACAACATATATGAATGTTTTTATAATAATATTTTTTGTTGCTTTTGTCTGTCTTTCACGATTTTGCACATGCACACAAGTAATTAATAAATAATCAATAGTTCACAATATAAACTTACAATGAGTCATTTCTTCACAACACTCACACAGCAATACAAGGTCATTGTATACATAATCATAGCGGGTCTCCATATACATCTGATGTTACCATATTACTGTTACCTGCACATATTGCAATAACCCTTTTATCTCCCTGTCTTTTATACTTACTTCCAGGGGTCCTCGATATGATCCTTGCCCACACTCCTTGCCAGCACCAAAGATGGGCGGGTGATGCGCATCTCTCCGGCACAAGCGCGGATTCCGGCGACGGACCCGAACTTCCGGTTAGTGATGACGCGCATGATTGCGCGCCATCTACTTTCCGGAACTCCGGCCTGTCTTTCGGTCGCGCGCTTGTCGACCGGAGCGATGCGCCACTAACATACACCTGCCCACTTTACAAATCTTGGGTAAGACGCTTTATTATTGGTTTACAAAGACCAGCTGGTTATGAGTGTGATGGCATATATATCCTCCCCCCGCCCTGCCACAGCACATCCCCTTGAGGAAGCGACAGCGAAACACGCGTCGGGGTGCTGTGGTGGTGGTCTGGGGCTTATTTGACTTGTGGCACAGGTACTTTATTTATACATTTGTGATATCCCTTTGATGGACTTTACAGTCTTGGTGCTCAGCTTAGCCCCTATATCTACATTTATTGATCCATTTTGTATGTCTATATGACGTGTTATTGTGTACTATGGATAATGGACTGACCACCACCATGTTGTTTGTTTGCGTGGTTTTAACGTGTATGTTTTAATGGCTAATATTTGATTTCCTATATTTATTCATAAAGATTTGCATTCAGAATTACGTTTTGGTACTTTAAGCACGATTTCTTGGTCTTGTATGTTGTTTGTTGGTATTTACCGCCTGTATACCTGTTCTGACTTTCCTACAAATTCAATTTAAGAACAAACGTACAGAACCTATCCGGTAAGTAATCTGGGGAGTGCCTGTATTTGATAATTGATAGAATATTTTTAGCGCATGTCTGCGCGTCATTCGCTCTCCGGAACTCGGGCCGGTCTTCCGGTCACGTGCCTGGCGGCCGGAGCGATGCGCCATTAGTATACATCTGCCATATCACACATCTTGGGTAAGTCACATTTTATAGGCTAAATACAGTCAGCTGGTTTGTGAGTGTGGGTAGATATACCCTCCCCCCCCGCCCTACCACAGCACACCCCCTTGAGGAAGCGACGGCGAAACGTGCGTCGGGGTGCTGTGGTGGTGGTCTGGGGCTAATTTGACCTGAGGCACAGGTATAATACTTTAACACTTGTGATTTAATTGTGATGTAGTTGATATTTCTTTGTGCTCGGTACAGCCCTTATTTCTACACTCATGGATTTATCTTGTAGATTGTTATGATGTATTACTCGATACTTTGGTTTATGCATCTGACCACCACCATTCGGTTTGTTTTTGTGGTTTTAATGTGTATGGTTTTAAAGTCCAATTTTTGATTGTCTATGTGCATTAATAAAGATTTATATTTTGTATGTTTTGGTACTTGTAGTATGTCACATGGTCTCGTATGTTTCTTGTTGGTATTCTTTGTCTGGCTACCAATACCGCAAAATACTTTTCAGCTCCAGTTTTACCAAGTAATTGACTGTTTAGATTCTGTCTCCAATCATAGCTATGACTAGTAACAAGGGTTTCCCCCTGGCCAACCATAGCTATGACTAGTAACAAGGGTTTCCCTCTGGCCAATCATAGCTATGACTAGTAACAAGGGTGTCCCTCTGGCCAACCATAGCTATGACTAGTAACAAGGGTGTCCCTCTGGCCAATCATAGCTATGACTAGTAACAAGGGTTTCCCTCTGACCAACCATAGCTATGACTAGTAACAAGGGTGTCCCTCTGGCCAATCATAGCTATGACTAGTAACAAGGGTGTCCCTCTGGCCAATCATAGCTATGACTAGTAACAAGGGGCTTCATTTTGCTGCTCATCTCTACTCCACAATAACGTCTCTTTAAGGGTTATGTCCATTACCCAGTCCCAGGGTAGTAAAAATATTTCCTCCCTATTGATTTTTATGGTGTTAAAATCATCCATGACACTTGCACCTCTATGGAATATGAGAACATTGGTGAGTTGATGGCCGCACAGGTCACATGGTCATGTAATAATTGTAATCTCATGACCCAGGGGATAAGGAGAAAGATGGACCAGCGCGTTTCAAACCTCGTGCAATCTCAGTGCATGACACCATGACTAAGAACTGAGAAGGTTGGAAACGAGTAGGTCCGTCTTTCCCATGTACATGTTGAACTAATATTTTACTTCACTGAATAAACTTTGAAATATTTTACATTAATAAGAGCTAGAAAAATTGGTTCTTTTTTCTAAATAGAATCAGGCACCAATCACCTCATCAGCACTTGAGATAAAAATTGGACAACTAAAGACATAATACAAAGTTACATCTAGTAGTTCTAGGAGTTTCTGGTGCCGCCCGAGACTTGGGGGACGTTACCCCTTCTAAGAGTAGATATTGGACAATGCATGAGACAATATTTGGACTTACGGTCCTTCTGTGGATGTAATTGCCGCCTTGTAATCTGTGCTCGATGGGGGGGCACAGAACAGTTTAATAGCGTTCAAGGCCGTGTCATCTCCGAATTGTCCTTGGGCTGATTCCACCTGAAAAATAAAGACATTGGGGGTCATTTACTAAGGGCCCGATTCGCGTTTTCCCGACGTGTTACCCGAATATTTCCGATTTGCGCCGATTGTACCTGAATTGCCCCGGGATTGTGGCACACGCGATCGTATTGTGGCGCATCGGCGCCGGCATGCGCGCGACGGAAATCGGGGGGCGTGGCCGAACGAAAACCCGACGTATTCGGAAAAACCGCCGCATTTAAAAACCGAAAAAGTGTCGCTTGGGGAGCTCTTACCTTCACCTGGTCCGACCCATTGGGGCAGATTTACTTACCCGGTCCGTTCGCGATCCAGCGGCGCGTTCTGTGCGCTGGATTCGGGTCCGGCCGGGATTTATGATGGTAGTTCCTCCGCCGTCCACCAGGTGGCGCTGCTGCGCTGAAGTCCGCTGGAATGCCTCGAAATACACCGGCCTATTCTGGATGAAGGTGAGTGAATTTTTCACGACACAATTTTTTTTTTAAATGCGGCGGTTTTTCCGAATCCGTCGGGTTTTCGTTCGGCCACGCCCCCGATTTCTGTCGCGTGCATGCCGGCGCCGATGCGCCACAATCCGATCGCGTGCGCCAAAGTCCCAGGGCAATTCAGGTACAATCGGCGCAAATCGGAAATATTCTGGTAACACGTCGGGAAAACGCGAATCGGGCCCTTAGTAAATGACCCCCAATGTTAAAGATATTATTATTGTGTCTGTGCCAGTTTTTTGTCTAAGTTTGCACTAAATGAACATCTTTGGAGCTTGTGCATGTATTTACGGAGCGTCTGCGCCACTTTTGTGTCTCGGATGCCCTTTGTCCGATAAATCTGCTCTTGGTGGTGCTTAGTCCCAGTTTGCGACTCAACACAATTGTACCGTAAGCTGTATAATGAGAATGCACCAAAAAGAAGAAGGTGCGACTCTGTCCACACTTTCCGTAGCAGTGCATTGGATAATTGAAGGCAGAGGACACCGGTTTTCATATATCTGACCCATTGTGATGTTCATATTTTGATAGCCAGATAAACTAAACCAGCAATGAACTGAAGTAGATGGGGAATATTTATGAACTATGGATAAACAGAGATTCTGCACAGAATGATTGGGTAGAGTATGTCAGTCAACAACTGTTGCAGGGGCCTAGTAAGTGGCAAGAGGAGATAGTGTTTGGAGACAATAAACTGAATCACCATTGGAGCTATAGCCACAAAAGATAGAGAATGCTCTATTGTGGCCATATCTACGGCCGATACAGCTACACCTCCTTTCCTCCTCTCACATGGCGCTTATGTGTGCCAAAGCATGCGGGCACACGTTTAGTTGTGCATTACAGCCTTTTTTAAGTGTTAAATAGGTCTATATAGGACACAAAGCATCCGTCCTTGAGGACCTGTAGATTTGGTACTTTTGGAACACCATTAATTATTAAAATTACTCTATTATAGGACCTATGTCATGGAGGGGGCATCTGCGCTTTTTTAAAAGTTGATTTACACTATATATGAGCCAGAAGACCAGTCCATAGTTATAGCGGCATTCCAACTAACGAACAGGCAGTCAATCCGCTGAACCAGGATGAACTACTACATGATTAACTGAAAAAGAGCAAGTGATAAGCCTTGAAACGCGTAGCTAAGAGAAGAATTAAATACATTGGCTTTTATGTTTTATTTCTTTTTTTGAGCAAAAAACCCAATTATATTGGAAAGTTATTTAACCTAAGAAAGAGTTCTGGCAGCGTGGCTCGAAGATTCGCTCCAATACATCGCTATTCCCCATCCTAATACGGACGGATTGGGACAGAGTCAAGCGGCCAGCAGCATCCACAACACAACGGACTAGGAAGCGTTGAAGTAGTATGGCACTGGATCAGTAACCAAATACAGGTGAGCAGCACCATTTTAAGGAATACATGTGGTTTTATCGAAAGAGTTGCCCTATGAGACATTTTTACCCTTTTTTTTATACACTACATCAACCTTTGATGTGAAAGAGCTTACATTTAGAGGGTGATGGTGTCACACTTGCCCCCGACATAGTAGTGGCTCTGCTATGGTGTCAATAAAATTTAAAGCGGGTTTGTTCTCCAGGATTGTCTTGGAACACCAGCGGGTATGGTGCAGTGGGGATCCAAAAAATATAGAAAGTTATTTACCATGCTCCAGCGCTAGCGTTCATCTTTGGTTCTTAGAAAGTCTCAGGGGTCGGGGATCGGCTTGGCCAATAGTTGGCCTTTTTAGAACAATGGTCACATCCTCTTGTGGACATCCCAAATCCAGTTAACCCCCAGCAATTCCACCCAGCCAGGAAAAAACTGGAGTGATTTTGGGAACCTATGTTTTTGACACCCAACTTATCCGATCCCCATTAAAAAAAAAAACCTTCCCATTTAAACATTTCCTAAAGAGCACGACACAAGAGGGTTGACCATGCCAGTGTTTATCTTGTAGGAATTGTGTGAGTCGCAAGGACAAGACAGTTATTCATAAAGGGTTACTGGAACACAAAATGTTATGTCGATTTCTTGATTTAACGGACATGAAAAAGACACCAAAAGCTCAAAAAAACCAAATTATTCCATTGGGTGCCAAAGCAATCAGTTGACCTGGAAACAAAAACCCCACTGGAACATAACCTAAATCAAGCAAAAGCTAAAGATAGCAATCGGGAACTCGAGAATAATAAATAATACCGCAATAAAGGCGAAACTCAAAATGTGTCTGGGCCATCAGCTGTGATTACTCGCTCAATAGACTAGAGGATATAAACACAGCTAGTAAGGCTGCTGGATAAAATTGCGGGGGCCCCTTATGTACATCATAGGAAATGGAAACTTAACAAGAATCCTTCACAAGTATGATCCACACGAAAAATGGACAACAGCGAATATAAACTAGGACGTTAAGTGCAGGGTTTAAGGTTAAAAAGAAAGAGGAGATGTGTGTGACGCCAATCTTGGGGGAGCGGAAGGCCTGGAGAGGATTAATATCATATAATCAAGAACTCACTTTTGTGTGTGGTCTAAGACCATGTGAATATGTGCGATGATATTAAGAGATCTTCAGTTCCATCGGGAGAATGGCCGATCTGCCTGCGGTCCTAGCAGTGAGACCTCCAGTTATCATACATTATCCTATGGAGAGGCCAATCTGAGCAAACCCAATGTTCATAATCTATTCCAAATATCCAAAAAAATGTTGGGAAGATTTGGGACCTACAACAACCAACAGGTCCTGTGGACTATGGTTTAATGTCCCCCAATCATCTAAGTATGCATGAAAAAAGACAAACATTATACTAGCATTAAGCATAATTTACAACAAGTATGTCCACCGGGTCGTAGCACTGCTCCACACTCATCCCCCCTCTCCATAGGAAAGTGGACCAGACGGTGCTGCAGTGAAATAGTGAAATATAAAGGCATGTCCTAATTTAGCCGTGCAGGTCACGGTGCCATGTGAAAAACAATGTGCGCTCAACTAACAGTAACCGGGCACCATAGACATCAATGGGGTCCGATATGAGGCCACAAATCGTTGCGGGCCGCATATCATTCCCCATTACGTTTGTGTGGACTGAGCCCTCACTTCCTTTCTCTAAACCTCCATGATGTCTCCGCCTGTCTATGTAATCCCTCATCGTCTGATTACCATTAAACAAGTTTCGCTGTAGACGATGCACCATGGTTTATGTAAATATCGACCAGCACATGGTGATTAGTTCATTCCACATTAATTATCTATGTTAAGGCGGGGCCCCAACTTACAGACAACCCTAGTAACAAACGGACCTCTGGTTATTGGTAATTAACTGTACTTTAGTCTCAGGCTACAGATATAAGTTCTAAGAGTTATCTAAGGTGCTTTAATTAAGATTTATTTGTTAATCCTGGGTCCTTATGTTCTTCTGAGTAGTTTAAAAATCCAATTCTTAAAAAGACCCAAAAAATTTTGTATGGGTTATTATTCTCAAAATGCATAGTTCCGACTTCATACAAATTCAACTTAAGAATAAACCTGCGAAGAACCTATCCTGTATGTAATGAGGGACCGACCTTGTATTTACTTTAATTTTTTATCCCTTAAAGAACGTCTGGCCATCAAGTCACCTCTCATCCTCATAGATGTAGTAGAAGCTCTTGGCGAGCAGGAGATGTCTTTTTATTTGTATTCGTACCCCATGATCTGTACAGCGCTGCAGAATATGATTGCACCATATAAATATAGATTATATTCACAAAACCAAAAGCCCAGAAATCTCTTCCTTTATTGCTTATATTGCTTTTTTTGAAAAGAATCTCTTGTTTCCCAGTGTGACATTGATGGACACATCACCATATGGAAGAAAGATTACTATTTTCAGATTATTTGGCCCGGCCTATGGATTTTTGATAATGGAAGTGTTGACGGCCATAACTCTAATCAGATTGGATCTTGATTGGACGACATTCATAGAGGAAACTTCACCCCGGCCATCGGTGAGTTATAGATGGAGTTTCCAGGGAAAAGGTTGGATACCATTTATGAGATCACGAGGACATCAGCAGGATGGATCATGTAATTTCGTTATTCATGTCATACGCACCCAACAGTATCGGCAGGTCAAAGGCAAGAGAGGGGGAAGATGCATCTCTAGAAGGTATCCACCTGCAGCAATCCCAGTATAGTGTCTAATTCCCAGGAAGATGTTATGTGGGAGGCTCCACGGATGGTACGCAGCGGCCAGGGAACACAAGGTACCTTTTTTGAAAGCAGCAACACAGAAGTCTAGCAGCACTGGAAATTGTCTGGCTGTGGCAGTAGTAGACTTGCAAGGAACACAAGTGTGGACAAGTGTTCAGCTTTGTTGAAGGAATATTTTATGGCAGCAGATCAGCTCTGCAGCATCAACAGCACAATAATAAGCGTTCTGGTAGCAATGTGTCTCTGAAAAGAAACTAACTCACAAAGACAGAGAGGAAATATATATCTCTCTGTTCTGGAACGTTCTCATTTGCCAGCCAATCAACCTGCTTGCTAACCTTCAGGAAGTACGTTTTACGCAAATATTAACCCTTTCAGGCCGCAAACAGTTGTATAACATATATTCAACCAGTGCACTGTAGTGTCTATGGAGGGAAAAAAAAAACACTTCTCTGACATACTTTAGTGCTCCTTCTTTTTCCTGCAGTGAGCAGATTTCTAAAAGACTTCTTAAGTAGATAAGGAAAGGAGGATTAAAAGATAAAGGGATTTACTACCACTTCAAGTTATCCTTTCTACCATGGAAATCCATTTAAAGTATATTACAAGTTATAATAAAACTGATGAATCGGTTTGTTTTTTTTTACTGATGAGGCTCAAAAACCAGTGTGTGATTTTCAAGCAATGTTACATTTTTTTTGCGGACAACAGAGACAAAACGGAAGAAAAACCGAGGCAAAATGCAACAAATTGTGCAATTGTAAGCTGAGCACTAAGGGGAAGAGCCCTAAAACATTATGGATACCATTCCCACATAGAAAGGTGTACTGCACACAATTTCCTTTAGGTCCGGAAAGGTAGTTAGATAAGGTATTGTAACAAGATGAATGCAAGGGATCAATTTATGGTTCAAAACTTTGAGGACTTAAAATTAAGGCTAAGTGCCTCCATGTTGAAGACAGGCTGTCAGGTTTATGGGCGTTTTGGCATTTAAGAGACTGGCAGCGCGCGTGTGTGGCGCCATTTTACTTCGGATTGTCTTCTCCTGTGACATCTTCAGAAAGCGTCGTTCTAGGAAAAAATGGCAGTGAAACACGCACTATGGCAGCCTTTAAAACAGAGCCAGCCACCATCGAGGAGGTAATTGAGTGGGGTTGAGCCCAAAAGTCCGACATGGACATTTAAATTGTGGTTGCAGGTCGCTCACCCCTACTGAGCATCAAATGGAAGAGCAAGGAGTTTATCTGCTGGTAGCCTTGAATTGTATGGTGGTCAGGTGGATGCTAATACAGAATGGATTTAGGGTCAAACTTCCTTCTCTCTTAGTTCGGGCAACTAATTCAGAAGAATCAGCTCTGTGTGGACCCCCCTGATCTCGAGGGGGTAGGTTAATTAGTATAAATGCCATTGATGCCGCAATAAAGCCAAAGATCAGTCAATGTGGGCCTAATGTGTGTTATATGGTATTGGCATCTTATTCGTATGTTTACATGACCTGATTACATACTGTTTTAAACGGCTCATGTAGTAATATGTAGTAATATAGCAAGAATTTTAACTCTTGTGTATTCTTGTTCTGACTCTATTGCCTAATATTATTAGAGCTTGTTCTGTACTTTATCCGGGACTCCTTAAGAAAAGCTTTGGAACGATGAACAATGAACGGACATCGTACTGCACTTTTCGACCTATAAGTTGATGTACTCTGTATAAAAAAAACTTCAAATAAAAACTATTAATCATAAAAATAATGTATTAAAGAAAGATAAATTTAGAGATCATTATTCGCCCCTCATTTCTTCTAACACTTCCTTCAAAGATGTTACAGCCGCTCCTAACAAGTGAATATAAACCAGCGGGAAATCCATCCAAACCCTTCCTGATTTCCCTGACATTTAGCGAAAACTCAATAAAACGCTGATTTCACAATAACATGCTTTCTATTATCACTGCGTCAATATGAAATAAAACCTGCGCTGATTTAAGTGGAACAGAATTGAAAAGACAAATATTAGTGTAACGTGCGGCAGAATCTCAAGTATCACATGTATGGAAGCGCGCGGAGGAAGCGGAAGAAGTGACCATTACCCACAATCCACCGCTTATTATTACAGGATTAGGTTGTGGTTAGGGTGAAGCTGCACGCTAGACAATCTGCGCTGATGTGGAGACGTGCGGGTTACAAATCACATAGTAATAAGGAGCGGTCACGATCAGTATCAGTACTGGGGAGGGGGAGGGAGGGGGGATACTGCTTCATCCCTCCATAGTCGTGATATAAAAGGGGGCCATCTCTAGGGATGAGTGTACCCAAACTACAATGTTCAGGTCCGCTGACAAACATTGTGGGTAAGGGTCCAGAACACAAGGGGGCACATTTACATACCCGTCCGCCGAGTTCACAGAAAGTGCATTGTCCGACATCCAATGCACTCTGCAGCGATTCACTAAGATCGTGCGCCCGAATCCTGCATGTGTCACTCCCTGCTGAGGTCCAACGGAGTTACCATCTTCTTCCCGGTGCATGTAGTGCCATTGTCTTGCACTATGTTTATGGGGTCCATGACTATCCCATATAGATGGGCCAACACCAGTATACATGTAATCACAATGGGGCAGATTACTTACCCGTCCAGTCGCGATCCAGCGGCGGGTTCTCCGCACTGATTCGGGTTTGCCGGGAGTCACTAAGGTCCGCGAAGTTCACCTGCTTTTTTTCTGGTGTATGTGAGTGCTTCTTGCGATTTGTGTTGCATGGAAGCCAGCGCAGCTGCACCACGGAAAGAGTTATGTGCGCAATATCCCACGCGACAGACGCTCCCCAAATCTTGATCGCAAAGTTCAGTGTGGTTATCCAAACCCCAAACCTGGGTGCAAGCACCCATTTGCGGTGCAGCCATTTTCCTTAGGATCGTCACTCCCCAACAGCTTTGCTGGTGACATTTAAAGGTTAAACACCCCAATCGGTGCCAGCAACTCAGGTTAATGATTAACCAAATTGAACTTTTGTTCAAGATGGGCCCAAATCAGCGACCCAAAACCTGAACGGTCTGCTCTCTCTAGGCTAAATAAATAATTTTCGTTTCCAGCAGATTACCCCATGGGGCACATTTTAAAAAAAACAGTGCAGTGTGTACTATGTGCAGTTACCTATTGTGTGCAGGGGTGTGTTTTCGTGGCGCAACGTTCTTCATGAATTCTGGTGCCTCCTGCACCGCCCGACAGAGGGCACACGATTTTCTTGGTGCACTACTTTTAACATGAGGCATGCAAAACATTTCTGTTGGACTTGGCATAATAAATGTGGCGCATGATCCGAACTGAGCACCGAGATCCCTTTCAGTGCCAAAAAATTGTGTGTGTGAAGAATAGTGCAGCCGCACCACAAAAGGGTCACGTGCGACAATGTGGCGCAGACACTTCTTAAATACCTGTGCAAGCATATTGTATAGAAAGAATGTGCAAAGCCCAGAGAAACTGCGCGCACGGCCACTTAGTAAAGTGCCCCCATATGTATTCTCATATTCTCAGACTCGTTGGTTCGTATGTGATTAGTGGGGGTCCAAAACACATACCCCACAATAGTAGATTGAATAAGATCTGCACTGCAATTCCTATTATTCAGTGTATTTAACCCTCTACTCCTGGTTTCAGCTCCTGTACAGATTTGGGTCCAGAAAGCTTTGGTAATTGATATGTTTAGTGTGCGGGGACAGGTATTGGGCCCCCACATGATCATATTTTTACTGATTATACTCTCAGCAGGGTGGATTATATGGAGGGCTGTAGGGTTGTGGTGCCTCGGGCCCCCTACCACTTATTAATCTTAAGGGCGCTCTACCAGCGCCCTTCTGAGTAAAAAATTAGTGGGTGTGTTGGGTGGCATGGGCTCCTGAGGTTTTGCCCAAACTGCCTGTATTATTATCCACTACTGAGATGTCCTTATGTATTAGCTGTTCATGTTAGTGTTGGGGAAAAAAACGGATACATAGCCATGCTAAAAGCAATAGAAAAGTGCCGTTCTGTAGTTAGATAACTGAGTTTTATGGAAGGATAATGCAGAGAAAA
Organism: Engystomops pustulosus; assembly: GCA_019512145.1. NCBI lineage: Eukaryota > Metazoa > Chordata > Amphibia > Anura > Leptodactylidae > Engystomops > Engystomops pustulosus. The sequence continues at coordinate 35,071 of WNYA01002272.1, forward strand.
AGGTAAAATCTTTTTAGGGGTGCAATTTTAGCTCCTTGAAGGCTTTGAGGGTACAGAGCATTTTATATTTATTGCCCCCAAATTGTGGTTTAATGATCAAAATTATCTAAAGGTGTTGGGCCACTATACAAAACTTTACCAGGGAAAGTACAAAAACATATGTAGTATTTACTGGTAAAATGTCTGATAAAGCAGGTCATGTCACCCCGGGCAGCAGGACTTCCTGGGTGTCCCATGTCCGTGTGATGAAGGGAGTATATATACATTACTGTCTGCACACCCTTCACTATAGCCACTCCCTAGCATTGGTTGATAGATGTGTCAGGGTCATCTGCACAGACCTCCGACCACTGATAACAGCAGTGGGATAGATGGATGAGTGCACAAAGTAATGTCTGTTTGCCCCCTTCACCCACCAGAAAGCAGAAGGACCCGGGCTGTCAGATTAAGTCATAGACCACCGATCCAGTGTGACTGTGTTCAGTCTCCACATGAATTCTTTCTTTCCCCCGCACTCATTCAGCTCCATCCTTCTTCCTATCATGTGCATTGAGCCGGCAGGGGAGGGAGCTGGATAAGTTTGGAGAAGAGGAAGAATACATGAGGAGACCACATGAAAACGGCTACTGCAGCTGCTCTTCCTGCGGGACTCACCGCACCATGTGGTGGGAGCCAGCTAAAAGTAAAATAAAGTTTAATAAAAGTAGTGCCAAAGTTCAGAATGCTGACAAAGACATTTTAAAATGAGGCATAGCACAGGTTATTGGAACCTGTTCACCAGCTGACATTCCTGGTGACAGCTTAAAAAAACAATCATGTTGACAAAACTTAATCCCAAGCCAACAGAGCAACAGTGCATGGAACACAAAAAGAGTTATTCCAGCAAACTGGCAAAAATAGCTAATAGAAAATGGTTAAGATGGTTGCGGATTTACTCTAGTTTCTGGATTCCTGGTGGGAGGTTCCCATAGCCCATTACATAAATATTCCAAAGGTGCAAGGTTGTTACATTCTGAAAAGTACAGTTTTGTTACAATCACTTGGTTATTTACGTGGTCCTTGCAGAATCGGCTGCTGAGTCCAAGGGTGGTATTGAAATCTAAATGATTGTCTAAATAATCTGTAGCCTCACACTCCAGACCCTCCTTCTTCCTCCCATAGGCTCGTCCTGTTGCTGCCATTGCTGACGACAGCTTATGCAGTGAGTATTCCTGAGCTTGTGCCGTGAGCGCGATCCCTCTGTCATGCACACGTGAACCCAAGTCACCTCGTCTCCACTTAGTGCGCTGCCAGGGCGGCTGGGACAGAGGAGTGAGACTCAGCACAGGATGCTTGCTGCGGTGAGTGACCTCAGCGATGGGTGACAGCAAGAGGTGCTTGTGGGAGGGAGAAGGAGGCATTGGAGATAAGGTTGCAGAGGAGGGATCCAGGAAGCAGATGGCCATTTAGATTTGAAATACCCTCCCCGGGACTCAGGAGTCGATTCTGGAGGGAGCCATGTAAGCTAAACTAAGTGATTGCAAACAAAATTGTACTTTTCAGAATTTGACAAAAGCACCTTTTCAAATATTCATGTAATGGGTATGGCAACCTGTCCTTGCTAAAAGATGAGCATCTGGTGACAGGTTCCCTTTAAGAATATCAGGTTTAATTGAGCACAAACGTAGACCAGACAAAATTGTGGCACATTTGCAGAATACTTGTCACACAGCCTTGAGACTACACCAATATTCTGAGGCCAGTCCCTTATGTCATATTAAAAATTAAATTTAAAAAAAGTGTTAAACCCTTTATTAATGCGGTTGCAAGGAATTTTTGGCACAAACAAAAGAATTCTTTCATCAACAGATTTCAAATTTGTCTAGTATTTGCAGTATTAGGAGTATAAGATCCTCATCTAGATCATCATTATTATTATTATTATATTATTTTCCACTGTTACATTCAGCCAATTTTCTTCCATCCACATCCAGTAACACAAGAAAAACTGACATTTCAGATGTTTTCCGTCTATAATTAAAAGATTACAGGAAAACCCAAACTGGAAAGTGGAAAATCAATCTAATTTCATTGGGCGATGAGACTCTGTGATAAGACGCAGTCCTCGAGGCTGATGGGATGACTCCATCTATCAGGCGCTGACACAGTCTCTAGTTGGCAAACAAGACGCGTTCTGTTTCAGGTCCACAAATTTTGTTACATTTGACAATAATCTGTAGTGAAACCATCAGAAAAATATCAACTGGCCAGAAGCTATAACATCCACAATCACAGTAATAACAGCAGGTGAATGAAGTCATGTAATAGGAGTGAAAGCCTTAAAGGATTGTCTGTTATTGTATTTTTCGTATGGAATAGATTGATTTGTTTCTGCATATATCTTTATAGTAGTGATGCTTTGTTTTACATGACAGGAGATCATATCCACTGCAGTTGCATAATTAGAAAAGATACCATTCCAAGCCCATGACACTCAGGGGATGCTATCCTAAAAGGAGGGTCTCAGGGAGTGTTGGTAACATAATAATATACTGGCTCAATGATTATGAATGTTATCAGGTGATTCAGGATTCCTGTACTACTTTGTGATGTGTGCAGACTCTTATGTGATTCTTTGTTATATATCTGAGCTCAACTGAATAGAAGATTATGACTCATCCCGTTCCTTCTACCTCCCATCTCCCTGTCTCTTTCAGTGAGGATGGACAGTGAAAAGAGAGGCGCAGTGGGAGACGCAACAAGGACGCCCTGACAGCAGCAGTGAGAGAGAGGAAGCTGTGTATATATTGCAGAGGTCAGCATGCTGAGAACCGGGATAGGCTGAAGCTACGAAAGGTGGCACTACATGCAGAGACGTGTCTGATGAAGAGATTTATTGAAAAAATGGGAAACCCCTTTAAAGGAAACCTTTTATCAAGGAACAGGCACTATAAACCTGTTCAAGTCCCAGGGTCAACATCAGCAAAGAGTTTGTATGTTCTCTCCGGTTTGCGTGGGTTTCCTCCGGTCCTCCGGGTCTCCCCACACCCAAAACATACTGGTAGGGTGATTAGATTGTGAGCCCCATCGGGGAGAGGGACTTATTGACAATCTCTGTGCTGCGCTGCGTAATTGTGTGGGGCTATATAAATAAAGTAATTATTATTTTATTCCCCTCCCTCCCCCGCTGCTCTTGGAGCTAGTCTGTTGTACAAGTAGCAATGAGATTACAGAATAAACTGGATCATGACCAGAGCCAAATAAATGACTTAAATCACGTCGATTTTTTGCCTTTTACCTGCGATGTATATTTCCAACATAAATATTAGAATTTTAAAAAATTATCAAATGGTCACATTTGTCCCAATGATATAAATGAAAGGTCAGCTCATCCCGCAAAAAATGACACCTTACACAAGGTCCGTAGAAAAGTATGAAAAGGTCTTGGCCTCGAATCTGGTCTTTTTTGTACAAAACATTTATATTTATTTTTAATCTACTCACTATCATAAGCCTGTACAAATCTGCGATTCCTGTGATCGCACCCACGCAACGAATCAAGCGGAGGTTGTTTTTTTTTTGTCAGTTTCACCGTACTGCTTTCCAGTACATTGCATGGAATATTCAATGGCCGCCACTAAAAGTACAATTTGTCCACAGAAACAAGCCCTCGCAGAGCTTGTAAATGGAAAAATAAAAAAAGTTATAGCTTTTAGAATGAGCACAGTTAAAACAGAAGCCCAGAGGGTTGAGTCCTGTTGGGATTAATTACCCTACCAGTGGGTGGTTGCTGTAGAGGATAATAGTTACAAATGACACATAATGATATTCTTTATACAGGTTGTTACCACATAGAACAAAGCCGGGGATGTCCGTGGATCTTATCTAAAAATAAAGTGTCATAAAACTTTGCTAACTTTATCGTACTTTACAAGTACAAACTTCTGTTCACTCCTCCGTACTAATGAAACTTCAGAGAAGTGTGTTATGTGTTCTTTAGGTTGTGATTGTGTGTTATGGTTCACAATGCGGAATCACACATTTTTTGTTATGACTGCAACCCAAACATATACTACAGATACCTCACAACAATCTACAAGATAAATCATGAGTGTAAAAATAAGCACACCCCCTTGGAGGAAGCGACGGCAAAAACGGGCGTCGGGGTGCTGTGGTGGTGGTCTGGGGCTAATTTACCTGAGGCACAGGTATAATGCTTTGACACTTGTGATTAATTGTGATGAGTTTTTATTTTTGTGCTCGGTATAGCCCTTATTTTTACACTCATGGATTTATCTTGTAGATTGTGTGATGTATTGTTCGATACTATGGTTAATGCATTTGACCACCACCATTCTGTTTGTTTTGTGGTTTTAATGTGTAGGTTTTAAAGTCCATTTTTGCTTGTATATGTGTATTAATAAAGATTTATATTGATATTTATGGTACTTGTAGTATGTTACATGGTCTCGTATGTTTTTGTTGGTATTCTCGTTGTACAGCATAGGGCCTGTTACCCTAGAGGTGGGTACGAGTATTGGTATTATCATATACTACAGATATATTTCCTTATAGAATCAATATTTACTATTGTGTCCTTTCCATTTCTCCTGCAGATAATTTCAAACTGCAATAATTTATTTGCCTTCTGAAAAATGAACACTAGAGGTCAGGGTTGTATAAGAAATACCCTCACTCCTGATTTGTGGTCTCCCTCTGGGACACATTAAACTGCCAGCCTGTGCCACCTGGTGGTGGTTAAGGGGATTGCATACATCTATTTTTTACTTTTTTACTTTATCATACTTTTTTTACCTTATTTTGTGTATGCTGTAAATTAAGTTTTCGTTAGATTTCATTAGTTTTCCTTATGTGTATGGACTAATAACACACAGCTGTAATCAGACATATTCTGGATCATAGTTCCTCATAAATATCTAATAAAGGATTCTACTGCTGCCTTCTAGTTCTGATCCTCTTCTTGTTACAAAATATTCATTGATATCAGTTTATAGATTACAATTACAACTTACACCAAGAGAGGTGACCTATGATAGTTACTTCTGCACCCCATATAGCTCCTGCAGGAATCTGCGATTGCACTTTTGTTTTTTTCATTATATCCAATATTAAAATAAAGCAAAACCGTCAATTCCTGGTCCAGACATAAAACTAATATCTTGTAAAGTGTTCTATATTTATAGCATTTCTTAAAGGGAACCTGTCAGCATGAAGGCTTTTCAGTTTCGACAGTTCCACAAAGGCAAATAATGCTCAATGTAAATCCTGTTTTGGTTAGTCCTTAAAGGTGGTATTTCATCTGGGCATTTACATTTAATTTAATTCATTTGCCATGTCATGTTCCTGTGTGAAGATAATTTCTCATAAATGTAGCCATGTTGTCCTTTAGAAACGAGATAGTTCCCTGGATACGACCACCCACATTTAGGAGCGCGTGGCCAGAGATGCGCTATTGAGTCCTGTCTGACCACCTGGACAGGCTTGTAGATATTACATAAACTCCGGGACATTTCATATACAAAAACTGTTTGTTTCCGTGTGCAATCCTTCCAGCAGAGATGGTCGTATCCAAGGACACAGTCTGTTTCTAAGGGACCATATGATTAATTTATGAGAAATATCTTCACACAGGAACATTTTTTTTAATAACATCTAATGAAGAAATGTTTTTATATAGCAGATTATTGAATCTTGTCATGCGAAGGTGTAATACAGAGGGGTCATTTACTAAGGGCCCGATTCGCGTTTTCCCGACGTTACCCCGAATTTCCGATTTGCGCTGATTGTACCTGAATTGCCCCGGGATTTTGGCGCACGCGATCGGATTGTGGCGCATCGGCGCCGGCATGCACGCGACGGAATTGGGGGGGGCCTGGCCGAACGAAAACCCGACGGATTCGGAAAAAACGTCCGCATTTAAAAAAGGAAATTGTGTCGCGGAGCTTGCACTCACCTTATCCAAGGATAGGATCGTGAACTTCAGTGCATTTCAGGGAACTTCAGCGCAGCAGCGCCAACTGGTGGACGTCGGAGGAACATACCTGGATGAATCCCGACCGGACCCGAATCCGGCGCAGAATGGATCGCGAATGGACCGGGTAAGTAAATCTGCCCCAGAGTGTAACAAAGTCTTTGAAGCACTTTTTTTTATTGGTAAATTTACCACATACTTCATTAAGTAAAAAACATTCTCTGGTCCTTCTCTGGCAGTGAGCTGTGTATATTAAAGATCCTCAAGTTGAACAAAGCAGAAGATAAAGAGAGGTAATCTAAAAGATCAGCGCTGCACAGAGTTTTGCCAAATCAGTCCCTGTCCCCAATGGGGCTCACAATCTAATCATCTCTACCAGTATGTTTTGAGTGTGGGGGGACCCAGAGGAGACCTACGCAAACGCGGAGAGAACATACAAACTCTTTGCAGATGTTGACCTGGAAACTGAACCCAGAACCTAGCGCTGCAAGGCTGTAATGCAACCACTGAGCCACCGTGCTGCACCGAAAGATGAAAATCTTACATACCTAAAGAATTTCTCCTTGATGATTCATCTACAAAGTGTATAATAACAATTCCCTTTACTGTACTTACACTGATAAACTTTGTCCTTACAGATAGACCACTGACTCACTAAAACACGACAGGGGCGCGTCAACAGAAGTGCAGTAAGCGGCTGCCGGTGGGTCATATGACCTGAAAAATAGTAGTGACAAGCCAAGGTTTAACATTGTCAGCTCGGTATGCAGGACCTTTGAAGGGATTGTACTTACACTGGGAGAACTTTGCTATTTGTGGAAACAGTTCAAGTCATTAGAAACTTTTTTAGTTTTTGACACTTTTTGTCACACGACAGGAAATAGCTCCAAGACATCTATAAATACATATACAATACAATTTCCTTTAGGGCTCAGTCTTAGTTGAACGCTTGACCCTTGATATAAAAGGTAGAAACATGTAACAAAGCTACAAACTCACCTGGCAGTTAGCAAAACCTTAATAGCAATCTTCCTCATTACAGGCAAATAATACTGGACTATGGAAATATAAGAATATGGAAAAGTAGAATGCTATTAAAGCGTTTAGGCTCAGAAAATCCTTATTACAGCAATTGGTGATCATGTGGTCTTACATATTATGTTGCCCCTTCAGGTAGGGTATAATAGTCCTCTCTAGAATTCACTTTTAGGAAATCTCAAAAAAAAAAAAAAAAAAATCTCCACCAGTGTAATTAAAAATGGGCAGAGAAGAGTCTATTGCCAGAGATTAGTCAAAAATAGAGGCTGAGGGGTAGAATCACTTCAGATGCCTTGATCTATGGTCCTGTAGTCCCTAGACAATCCTAGAGACATTAAGTGTCATGCCCCGCAGCCTCTAAACTTGACCCATCTTAGGCAAAAAGTGACTATTCTCTGCCTCCTTTTTATAGGTAAACAGTGGAGATTTCACATAAAAAGAAAGAATTCTAGAAAGGACATTTATCCTCTACCTTAGGGGTCTGCTTGTAATGGGGTGGTAAAATCTGATGCAGGTTCCCTTTAAATTAAGAATAAAAAAAAGTTATTAAGTTTAACAGTAAATTATAATTTTAAAAGAATGCCGAAGATGATGAATTTAGATTAACTGTTTGGAGAACCTAAATAGGGAACGTTTGATGATAACTTCAGTTCTTTCTACGCCCTGGAATAGGGGAAGAATTATAAGTGTAAGAACAATGGGGGTCATTCTATAAGCGCCGATTCGCGTTTTCCCGACGTTACCCGATATTTCCGATTTGCGCCGATTTTCCCTGTATTGCCCGGGATTTTGGCGCACGCGATCAGATTGTGGCGCATCGGCGCCAGCATGAACGCGATATAAATCGGGGGGGCTGTGGCGAGCGAAAACCTGACGGATTTGGAAAAAACGCAGCATTTAAAAAAAAAAAAGTGTCGCTTGGGACGCGCTTACCTTCACTTGGTCCGGCTCAGGGAATTCCAGTGCGTTCAGATGCTTTTCAGGCAGAGCAGCGCCACCCTGGTGGACGGCGAGGAACTACTTAGTGAGTCCCAGCCGGACTCGAATCCACCGCAGAGAACGCACCGCTGGATCGCGAATGGGACGGGTAAGTAAATCTGCCCCAATGTGGAGGAGTATATGTTGTATAGGGGAGAATCCTACATTTGCAGGAGGATTGCAGATACCTCCTTATATTCCATCAACCCTGATGCCACAGTATCACAGGGATGACTTCACTTCTTAAATTGTCTCATAGATGCATGCCCCTACAATGCACAGCGTCCCAGGCATCCGTGTGCGGGGGACCTCAGGCACGAATTTGGCTGTCTATTCCCTTCCCCAAATTCCAGTGACCACAGAGGAGCTTAGTAATGGTTGTGTATGAGAGCGCATGCCATGTAAATCCCCGGCTATGATCCATTACTGGCCATGATGTAAACGCTTATGTTGTAGGACACAGACTCCATTCCTAAAGAGGAGAATCTTTCCTTCCGGAGTCAAGATAGTGAAGGGTTCCAGTATTATCGCTTGGACTTCTCATGTGCTATTCTCTAACTACTTAATAGAGTGGTGACCACAAATCCAATAACACTTGAAGAAATTCTTTCCAATAATCTTATAATTGTGTCTGTGAATTTCGCACAAGCTGCAGACATTGGGGGCATTTATATTTTGATGTGGTTTTTGGGCGCACCGTGGAACGACCTGAGTCACCCCGCCGCAACAAGACCATCCCGCTTTGCGATGGGCTCTGGTGAAGACCAGGTGCCCCTTAGACTCCGGTCCTGGGAGTCGGCTAGTACCATCTACATCACCCGCGGTGGTCCAGAGGGTCCACAGACTCTTTACCAAAGAGACTCTTGCTCTGGTACTCCCTAGTGCCCTCCATTATGTGGCACCTGCACTGTAAGAGGAACAAATGAGACAGAAAAGTAAAACCACATTAGAATGTTGGACTCTTTTTAGTGGGCTAATTTTGCACCAAAATCTGCTCCAAAAAATTGTTAGAAACAGAAGTGCAGGAAAAGTGTGGGAGTGTCTGCAGGCAGCATGTTGGGAGACACAGGCCAACAGTCCCCCCACACCACTCCACTTTTAAACTGATTTTATCGGGTTTTTAAAGGGGGGGGATGGTGAGCCATTGGCTCACTAAGGGGAGCCTGTTCCTATTGTTCATGCGAATGAGCCAGCCTAGTGCCGGCTCGTTCGCGAACGACCATCAATTCATGTTATAGAGCAAGGGCTGATTAGATTGTACATAGTGTCCTATCTGCAGGCAGCATGTTAGAGCCGGAGGAAGCTGAGGCAGATGGTACATATGTCCTTCTGTAGGTTGCCTGTTATAGCATGTTATAGAGCAGAATAAGCTGAGCAGATTGTACACAGTGTCCTATCCGCAGGGAATGTGTTATAAAGCAGGAGGAGCTGAGCAGATTGTACATAGTGTCCTATCTGCAGGCAGCATGTTATAGAGCAGGAGGAGATGAGCAGGTTGTACATAGGGTATTATCTGCAGGTAGCATGTTATAGAGCAGGAGGAGCTGAGCCGATTGTACATAGTGTCCTATCTACAGGCAGCATGTTATAAAGCAGGAGGAGCTGAGTAGATAATACATAGTGTCCTGTCTGAAGGCAGCATGTTATAGAGCAGGAGTAGCTGAGCAGATTGTCCTATCTCCTGGCAGCATGTTATAGAGCAGGAGGAGCTGAGCAGATTGTACATAATGTCCTATCTCCTGGCAGCATGTTATAGAGCAGGAGGAGCTGAGCAGATTGTACATAGTGTCCTATCTGCAGGCAGCATGTTATA
>WNYA01002273.1:0-44838 GCA_019512145.1 Engystomops pustulosus
AATCTATATGGGGGGGGGGATGCCCAAATCAGGTAAAGGTATGAGAATACTAGCTGGACCAGCAAGGTGTAATGTAATTGGACAATATATGGAGGAGTTCCTGAATGCCACCCCTTGCAGCTGACTGGACAGGCCGTCCATAGCTCTAGTAACAATAGCTGATCAGGAGAGGGCTACAGTGGAACCATTCAAACAAAAAAGAAAGAGTAAAATTAACACCACTTAAGCCTCACTCTGCGGACAGAGGAAGACTTTGGCATGGAAGATAGAGTCTCCTAATTAGGAAGTCCTGTGCTGGATAAAAGAAAACACAGTTGTATGGCAGCCAGTGTGGACATAATCACTGTAAATACATTTGTAATATACCAAAAAATAAATGAATTACTAATAAACAATATGTCAGGCCTCGGGGTCAGTGAACCCCCTGGACCATCGCTTGAGATGATACTAGCCGACACCTGGGACCGGAATCTAAGTGGTACCTGGTCTTCATCAGAGCACGCTGCAAAGCGGGATGGCCTTGCTGCGGCAGGGTGCCACCAGGTCGTTCCACAGGTGTGACTAGCCCACAGTGGTAGCTGAGGTCATGGTACAGAATCAGAGTCCAGGCTCATGGTCATGTACAGGCGGTAGTCAGGGCAGTCGGCAGGGATGCAGAGGTCAGAGTCCAGGTCCAGGTTCAGCAGCTGGAGATCAAGGCAAGGCAGGTACAGGAACTATGGGAACCGACAGGGAAACTTTCAATGAGGCTGGTAGGAATGTTGGGAGACGCTGGTCTTTATGGAAACCCAGAAGTGACCAGCGCCATTCAGCGGTGCGCCTGCCCTTTAATTCTCTGAGTGCCGACCCGGAGCCCTATGGAACAGGGACGTGTGTGGCCTAGCCGGGACAGGAGCAGGATCATGGAGAGATAAGTGGGGGGCACCTGTGACACAAGAAAGGGGAATGAATAACTAAGCCAAGCCCAATACAGTAGTTCTATGGTGTCATGTGTAATGAAGGAGTGAACATTTACATGTCAAAAACATCTCAACTAAATAAGTCCCTAAAGCTTAAAAAACTATACAAACATCTATTAGCGCTACATAGACCTGGGGAGTTATTTAACATACACCGGCACTCATGCACCACCAAATGATAGGCTCACCTGGCATCTACCCCAGTTTTCTGGCACAGTAGACCTGATAAATAAGCCCCCTAGTGTCTATTAATGTTTGCGAAGGGTTTGCTGTACGGCTTTCTTAATGTCCTTATTCCTCAGACTGTATATAATAGGATTCATCAGAGGAGTAAATACTGTGTAGAGCAGAGATACAACTTTACTGATGGTCGATGTCTGTCCTTTTATTGGGAAAACATAAACTATGACTATTGTCCAGTAGAATATGAAGACCACAATGAGGTGGGAGCTACAGGTGGAGAAGGCTTTCTGTCTCCCGGTACTGGTTGAGATCCTTAATACTGCTAATACAATACAAGTATAAAACACAACAACAATCAGGATCTGGGAGAAAATGAATGGACTGCCTATTACATACAATTCTATCTGAACAATGAAGGCGTTAGAACAGGCAAGTTTTAGTAACGGGACAATGTCACAGTATAAATGGTCAATGTTGGCTCCACAATAGTGAAACTGTGATGATGGAACGGTGAGAATAAGAGATCCCACAAAACCCATCATCCAACACAGAGCAACCAACTGAATACAAAACACACTTCTCATGATGGAGATGTAGCGGAGGGGGTTACAGACGGCCACGTATCTGTCATAGGACATTGCTGGGAGGAGGAAACATACAAAGTTTAATGTGAATCCAAAAAAATAAAATTGAGTTAAACAACCAGTAAAAGTAATGGCCCCCCCATTATTCAGTAAGATGTGGAGCATTTTGGGGGTGATATTCGTGGTTAGCAAGATGTCACTGAGGGACAGTTGTGAGATGAAGAAGTACATGGGAGTGTGGAGGATCTTACTGGTGGACACCAAGACGATGATCAGGAGATTACCACATATTGTTGCACCAAAAAGAATAAGAAACTGAAAGAATAGAACATTTCTAAGATATTGACTTCCTTGAAATCCTAATAGGAAAAACTCTGAGATGACGGTCAGGTTGTCCTGCGAGGAGAAAAAGGAAAAGAACATCTAGAATCTGTGATATTATTAAAGAACACAACAAAAATGTCAAGATCATCAAAAAAACTGCTACATCTGCCACAATCCAGGAAAACGGAAAATTGTATTTTCTCCATAACTTCTATATTGATCTTATCTATGTGTAAAGTCTATTAAGGTGCAGTGTACTGAGAATCCCAAAAATCGGAAAATAAAAAAAATATGAAACTCCTGGACAATAGAGATGAGGAGATCTGAACCTGTTGGGGTTTATGTCGGCTTCTTCCTGAGCAAAAAACCTTATGGATGTTAATAACAGCAAATACTGACACCTCAAGGGGAGAAAATCCCTGAATATAATATTATTATCACTGGAACAATAATCTATAACATTAGGAGGTGAATCTGATCCTTTCTGTAATCCAGAATGTGAAAGATACTGGAGGTGACAGTGATATATTATATCTTATTACATTATTATATTTATATTATATTGGATCATATTAATATTAATGACAATAATAAATAATTCGATGGGTTTCTTACTTGTGAACTCTCCATTTCCTTTTCTGTTTCCTGTAGAATAGCGACGTCTTTCCTCTGAATCATTTATTAATAAATTAAATTTAAAAAATAAAATCTAATAAACCTAATCCTCTACGGCCGCAGTATAAGGTAAGAGTCCTGTGTGAGGAGGCAGAGGAGCCCGATATAAGGACACAGCAGAGGCAAAGGATTGTGGGAGATAAGTCCCTGCCATGACCTCATGTGTCTCCCGTGTCCTGGAGGAAACTTCTAACCATCATCGTCAGGAGATCACAGGAAAAATGAAACTTTCTAATAACATTAAAGATCCAGAAATAGAAGGAAGTCAATGGAATATTCCGGGCATCATCTCACGTGTCTCCTGTGTCCTCACTAACTACTAATAATCATTGTCAGGGGATCGGAGGAAGTTTCTAATTCAGAGTAAGAGGAAAACTGTATTTGTCGTGGAAATAAAAAATATTTCTGAAAGTTTCTGTCTATTTTGTTCCTGCTCAAGGAGGAGGAAACTTTCAATGATTAGTTTCCTGTGAAATTGTGATGTTGATAAAGTTAGTAAGATCAGAAAAGTTTCATGTTAAAAAAAAGTTATGGACGACCCCTAGATGTGCATGCGCAGACTCTGTATGTTTCTAGGGGGTTGTCCGTAACTCAGATCGCTTGAAATCCACTTTTGTGGGCATGAAGAACAACAAGCGCTACCAGTGACTTATATCAGGCAAAAAGGGAAAAAAAGAAAAGAAAATCCGCACAAAAAATGTGAATCCACGCACGTAATATATCTGGTTATGTGCACACAGTGCAGATTACAATTTGTAGGGTGCACCACCAGGAAATTAAAAGCCCAAATAGCTGAACATGTAACTGGAGCTAATCCTGATAATATAACTAGCACCCGTAATATATCCGGGATTGCCGGATCAATTAAATACATATCAGTGGTGGCTATCGAACATATCCCTGCCATGAAACCAGGAGGCAATGGCACTAAAAAACTGCACACGCGTGAAGCATATTGGATTATGTTACTAGACACTCGTTTTCCCAACGGCATGAATTTTAGAAATGATCTCATGTTATTCTACCATACCTTATTCACATATGCTACGTCTATGATGTATGCCTTTAAAGTTTTTAATCTGTCACGTCATGGGGAGGTGTATTCACCATATCAGCTGACACAATGGGGCTCATTTATTAAGGGTCCGTCTGACGCATTTTAGTCGGGTTTCCCGGCGCCCCGGGATTTTGGCGACGCGATTGGATTTTGGCACATCGGCGCCGGCTTGCATGCAAAAGAAATCGGGGGGCGTGGACATTTAGAATTGTATCGCAAAACACGCACTTACATGCACCGGGAAGAAGAAGTTGAACTCCGACGGACCTCGGCGCAGAAGCGATGGATGAAGGAACTCGGGCGCACAAGCTTAGTGAATCGCAGCAGACCCGGATCCTCGTTGGACAGCGCAACGCGGGATCGCAACAGGACCGGTAAGTAAATCTGCCCCAATGTGTCTTTCGTCATACATAATGTCATGTGACTTGTTGTAGTACCTCCCAGTAACACACCCCTGTGCCCCCCCAGGACCATGTTTCTGGTGGCGTTCTCCGCTACAAAGTTGTTTCATGATGTCTGCTAAAACAGGTCTGACTAAGGACGGCTAATTGCCGCCATCCGAAATGCGTCACTAGCTGTTTTTTCCCATTGTGATGTGACATTTTTAACCATGTATTTAATAAAGTTTTGAAGAAGATTTTACCCCAAAACAAGAGATGATAACGGCACCACTTGTATCTATTGATAACCTACAACAAGTCCTACAACAGATTTTTGGTAAGCAAGCAAATATTCAGTGGTGCTCAGTCCTAGAAATATGAAGTTCAATCACAAATCCAACCACGAACAAGAAAGGGACGGCATTCACCGGTCTTCAATAAAGTATTCTTCTTCTTTATTGTGACGTATGAGCATACTTACAAAGGCAATAAACAGGGGAGGGGGTGAAAACTAGGTGCCCAGTGAGAGGCAATGACCGTTTCGCGCGACAATGCGCTTCTTCAAGCCTCACGGAGGATCATAAAATTTGATGCCCTGGGACCCCTAGGTCTAAATGACCGCAATGAATTAAATGCCTTCTCTTGATAAGTTTATGGTAGTAATTGTATTGTAATTCAATGGGTCTTGTAAGTTATAAAATTGTATTCTTACAGCTCTTGAGCATTATGCATACATATTGGGGCAGATTTACTTACCCGGTCCTTCGCGATCCAGCGGCGCGTTCTCTGCGGTGGATTCGGGTCCTGCCGGGATTCATTAAGGTAGTTCCTCCGACGTCCACCAGGTGGCGCTGCTGCGCTGAAGAGCATCAGAACGCACTCAAATACACCGGCCTATCCTGGATGAAGGATGAAGTGCAAGCTCCGCGACACTTTCGTTTTTTTAAATACGGCGGTTTTTCCGAATCCTTCGGGTTTTCGTTCGGCCATGCCCCCGATTTCTGTCGAGTGCTTGCCAGCGCCGATGCGCCAAAATCCGATCGCGTGCGCCAAAAACCTGGGGCAATACAGGGAAAATCGGCGCAAATCGGAAATATTCGGGTAACACGTCGGGAAAACGCGAATCGGGCCCTTAGTAAATGACCCCCATTATCTTGTATTTCTGCTAATGACGGGCTGTTTGTCCTTTTGCTTGTTTTTTTAAATTTAGACTAGCTACTTGATCTATGGTCTTATCGCTTGCTGCTGCTTAACTCACTTATATCTCACCTACTTTTCGAGTGCCTCCACTTAGTCCTTGAGAGGGGCGTGCCCTGTGTTGCTTCTCATTCCTCCTTTGATTCTGCGGGTGTGTTGAGTAAGCTAAGCATTTCTTGGCACCGCCAACCTGTGCTCAGACTTTAAATTGGTGTGTCCCAGGGGGCTTGAGAAAGGGCTTGTTAAAGTGAAATGGCTCCATCGCCACGGAGTGCACCCTCGCTTTAGAAGTCACTTTTGTCTTATAAAAAGAAATGTTCCGGCGATAAAGCCGGTGAGGGCCGTGATTTCTTTACTTCATATAGGAAATGTAAAAGGGTTAATAAGAAGATGCATAAAACTCAGCTTCCTAAAATGTCAATTTCTAACAAAAATCCAAAAGCTGGAATAACCAAGGAAAGGCACAAATGTCCTAACCAATCGATATGGAGGGTAGATGAAGCAACAAGGTGAGGTTACAATCTATATGGAGGGTACTTGGAGACACAAGGTGAGGTCACAATCTATATGGAGCTCCGGGTAACCAGCTGTTCACCCGCACTGCAGTATCTTTCCACTTAATAAAGGAGTCATATTAGGCTCCGTAACGCGTTGTGTACCAGAGATACCAAATAAAAATCCTTCACCTAACACTGTGTGTATGTGAGAAATCCGTGTGCGTCGACCGTGACAAGTACCACTTCTGCTATACCAAATTCGACCAGCTTGGCAACTGCGTCTTGACGATCCTTGTCCACAGGCAGCACCAGGATAACACCAACCTCCCGACCCTTTATGCCCATATTAGAGTTGTGCCTAACAAAGCACGACCAGACCAGTGAGCCTCTTTCTAACCGTCCTCACCATTACCATGAGTCTGAACCCTACTACTCTATGAGCGCTATTTTGGTCTTCCCTTGTCCGCCTTTTGATACCCAATCTATATGGAGGGTAGATGGAGACATGAAGTGAGGTCACAAACTATATAGAGCATATATTGGGACATGAAGTCACAATATATTTGGAGGGTAGATAGAGACATCTGTGGCATATCAGCAATTTTTGATGTCTCTATTAAGGATTGTATTAACATGGGACTATTTTCTGTTCAGGTTTTTTATTCAAGTCCAGGGTACGGTATTGGTCCTAATGTGGCACCTACCTATGGCAACATTTACATAGGGTCGCTGGAGGAGGAACAGGTTTATGTTTCTGACCACTTCAGGAAAGTCCTGGGGTGGTAGAGATACATTGATGATATCTTTGCAATTTGGTCGGGGTCCATAGAGGCGTTGGGAATATTCTTTCAGTATGTAAATGGAATTGATCCCACAGCCAAATTCACACGGGTCTGGTCACATGTGGAAATGCAATTTTTGGATGTAAAAGTCTGCATTCAGGGTCAAAGACTGGTTACAGATTTACATACTAAGGAGACAGACAGGAATAATTTATTGCTGTTTAAACATTGTCATCCGAGGAATATGGTAAAGTCTCTGCCATGTAGTCAGATGATAAGGGTCACACATATTGTGGATGAGAGCAAAGATGTGGATGCCCAATGTGACACAATGGTGGAGAAGTTTAAAGACAAACAATATTCATCTCATATTTTAACTAAACAAAGACAGAGAGTGAGTAGTAGGGACAGAAGTGAACTCTAAGGACCACCAGCTAGGACCAAACAAAGGAAGAGAATGCCCTATTCTTCCACTTTCAATGAGAGCAGTCAGAAGGTTGTGGATAGAATTAGATCTCATTGGCCTTTTTTTGTCAAAGAATGTTGTGCCTGAGTTTAATGAACCCCTCACTTTCCTATCATAGAGACAGGATCATCAGGGATAAAATCGTTAAATCTGATATTGGGAGCACTTAATGACCCCCATCTAGGAAGGGTTTTCCGTCTTGAATTGTGTGAACTGTAAGTTGATCATGAAGGTGAGAGAATAGAGTTGGGAAGACACCACCACAAAACACCACCATAATCTACCTCTAACTCCATGCCTTCACTACCATCTCTGAGGAACCTCTTTGAGGAGTTTGGGAAACTATTATACTTCAAAGTTAATTTGGAGAAATCAGAGATTCTTAACATCACTGTTCTCCCTCTCAGCTGGATCTCTTAAAAAGTAAGTCCCTGCTGCAATGGCCTAAGGGACCAATAAAATACCTGGATATGAAACTCCCCTTAGACCCCGCTAACATATTTGGACCAAATTACCAGCCACTTCTCACCACTATTGAAAAAAAACTTGACCCACTGAAAATCCCATGCATGCATACATAATGCCCAAAATCACAAACATTCTTCAGGTTGTACCAATTAAATTAGCCACTGTTCACACAAACAAAGAAACAAAGAGTAAAATTGTAAAATTAACACCACGTAAGCTGTGGACAGAGGAATTAGGACGTCCTGTGCTGGAAAAAATAAAAAAACACAGTTCTATGGCAGCCAGTGTGGACTTAATCACTGTAAAACATTTGTAATCAACACAAAATAATTGACAAATAACATTTCCCTAAAACACACATTTTATTTCTGTATCCCGAAACACTTTGAAATATAAGTACAATCTATCCACATAGTGAATTTTTTAACAGAAAAAAAGCATTCAAACTCCTAAGATGCAAAAGTCAAAACTGACCATGGAATCTAGGGAGTTCCCAGTACCAATAGCTGCCGGGAACAACCATCAGCTTTTGGCAGTCGTGGCAATAATACAGTAGTTTTATGGTGTCATGTGTAGTGAAGAAGTGAACATTTACATGTCCAAAACATCTAAGTAACTAAGTCACAAACTTAACATAACCATCCTACCGTACATATTAGAGGTACAGAGACCTTGGGGCTTATGTATCATATGCCTGCACTCATGCACCGCCAAATGATAGGCCCACCAGGCTCAGGCCACGTAGCTTCAGCAAGTGCAACGGCGCCGGGCGTTCCTGTCCCCATTGGCTGCGCCCCTTCAATCCCCCCCTGGCATTAAATTGGTGTAAATGAGAAAATCATTGCAAATGCTAGCAATACCCCTGCATTTGAGATTATTATAGGGCATATAGCCCCCTAGAGTTTATCAATATTTGCGAAGGGTCTCCTGTATGGCTTTCTTAATGTCCTTATTCCTCAGACTGTATATAACAGGATTCATCAGAGGAGTAAACGTTGTGTAGAGCAGGGAAACAACTTTACTGACGTCTGATAATTTTCCTTTTATTGGGAAAACATAGACTGTGAATATTGTCCAGTAGAAGATGGAGACAACAATGAGGTGGGAGCTGCAGGTGGAGAAGGCCTTCTGTCTCCCGGTACTGGTTGAGATCCTTAACACCGCTAATACAATATAAGTATAAGACACCACAATGATCAGGATCTGGGACAAAAAAAGTGGACTGCCTATTACATAAATTTCCATCTGAACAATGAAGGCGTTAGAACAGGCAAGTTCTAGTAATGGGACAATGTCACAGTATAAATGGTCAATGTTGGCTCCACAATAATGAAACTGTGATGAAGTAAAGGTAAGAATAAAAGAAGCCAAAAAACCCAACATCCAACACAGAGCAACCAGCTGAATACAAAACACACTTTTCATGATGGAGGTGTACCGGAGGGGGTTACAGACGGCCACGTATCTGTCATAGGACATTGCTGGTAGGAGGAAACACTCAAATGATAATGTCAATCCAAAAAAATGAAATTGAGTTATACAACCAGTAAAAGTAATGTTCCCCCCATTATTCAGTAAGAGGTGGAGCAGGTTGGGGATGATATTTGTGGTTAGGATTGTGTCACTGATGGACAGTTGTGAGATGAAGAAGTACATGGGAGTGTGGAGGTTCCTGCTGGTGGACACCAGGACGATGATCAGGAGGTTCCCACATATTGTTGCACCAAAAAGAATAAGAAACTGAAAGAAATGAACATTTCTAAGATATTGACTCCTTGAAATCCTAAGAGGAAAAACTCTGAGATGACGGTCAGGTTGTCCTGCAAGGAGAAAAAGAACATTTAGAAACTGTGATATTATTGTAGCGCACAACAAAAATTTTAAGATGATCAAAAAAAAACCTGCTACATCTGCGTGATAGGGATGGAGAACTAAGTATCTTCAGCCTAAATATTTCATCTATATGAAAAACTGATAAAATGTATTTCCTCCATAACTTCTATATTGATGTTATTCATACATATGGAAAGTCTATTAATGTGCAGAATATGCAGTGCAGTATAGTGAGACTCTATGCTGTCATGTTTGCCTGTCACTGCATTTTAAGACTGTATGAGTATATACAGATGCAATCACGGTCACTGCTCTTTAGGACCATGTGAGTCCTCCTATGTGTGTGGTATTACGGCTCGTAGTGGATGGGGGGGGGGGAGACAGCAGACAAGACCTTGGGTCTAAAGTGCGAGCTGTGTTATATGTGACGTTTAGGGGGAACGCCCCCTTCTTCAGACATGCTCGGTAAGTCGCTTCACCACCTGTTATACACCGAGCACCGGAAATACATCTGTGATCTAAATAATTACTTTTTATAAAAACAAATCAATATGCAGCAAAATGGTTACAAATATACATTACAGGTACAATTCTCGTTCTTACCCTCAGAATCCAGTACTTCTCACATTGCAACAAATGGTTGGTTATTTGGCTTTCATCACAGCCCGATACCTCTCTATAAAACCATCGTAAATCTGATACCGTCTATTATCAGTAAAATGACGGGTAACCGTAGTCTCTCCAAATTTTTTTCTCTCTTTCTCTCCAACAGATGTACTTGATTTCATATGTGATCTAATGGCAGATCTATGTACGTTAAGCCTAATTCTCACTTGGCGTGTAGTTTGTCCCACATACATTTTGCCGCATAAATCCCATTTTCACAAGATAACCAACCCTTGATAGCAACACTCATCCCCTGTGTTGGGTGAGGAAATGTAGCACCCTTAATAATTCAATTACAGTTCTGACAAGACAGACACGCCAGATTACGTTTTGCACTCAGGAAGGTCTGTTTTGAAGGCTTATTTTTATTAATATCCGCTCAGATAAAATGATATTGCCATCAAAGATACGTGAACGTAGCTCCTTTGATCCTGACATTTCCACCCATTATGTTGCAGTCAGCGTGTAGCTCTGAGCTCCAGGGATGGAACACGGAATCAGCTCCAAGGGACAGTATTTGAAACTCAATACTGGTTTATTGCTATCCGTAGCCTGATGAAGGTCCGGGTACTGGACCGAAACGCGTAGCAATAAACCAGAAATGGATTTCAAATACTGTCCCGTGGAGTTGATTCTGTGTTGAGCGCTACTTCATCTCGCTCCATCCCTGGAGCTCAGAGCTACACGCTGACTGCATGCCACAACCTATCGGTCTCCCCCTGGGCAGATAAAGGTAGAAAGAAGACCAGCGTCGGGAACCTCCCATCTTACTTTATATGCACAGTCCCTTGTGCCACAAGGGGAGCACCCTCTAATGGTTTTTTAGATGATTTTATTCAGCTATATTACTATATAACGCGAGGAGAGCGTTCCTGTCTCCTCTTTGTCTCCCTCTTCCCAATCAGAGACTCGGGGTCGGTACACTTGCTGCCTACCCAACCCCGGTCTCCCTCTCAGGTCTACCCTTACACCCCATATGTTGGGGTGTCCCACATACGGCAAGTTCTTGGTCGTCTTCGGGTCAATCGTCTCTACGCTTAGCTCGAGAAATGTCAGTTTCACCAAAGGATCCTTCCTTTCCTCAGCTATATAATCTCCGACAGAGGGTTCTATGAATCCTGCCAAACGGTCTGCAGTTCTACAGCGTCCGGAAGATCTATGTGCCATAAAGAGGTTCCTGGGTTTTGAAAACTATTACCGACAGTTTATCCCACATTTCTCCACTCTGGTGTCTCCCATTGTGGAGCTCACTAAGAATGGCGCCAATCCCTGCCTCTGGTCTTCGCCGGCTGAAGAAGCCTTCTCAAGGTTGAAATCTGATTTTGCCTCGGCTCCAGTTCTCACCAGACATGAAACGGAGAAGCCCTTTCATCTGGAGGTTGATGCTTCCTCCATAGGTGGAGGGGCGGTGCTCACCCAGAAAGGCCAAACTCTCACTTGCGGCTTTTTCTCTAAAATTTATTTTCCTCCGGAATTACAGCATGGGAGATAGATAGCTTTTGGCCATGGAGGAATGGCAATATCTTCTGGAGGGAGCTCATCATCCTGTCTGTGTATATACAGATGATAAAAATCTCCTGTATCTCCAGACAGCCCAACCTCTCAATCCTAGGCAAGTCCTGCGGAGAAGAACATCAAGGCTGATACCCTTTGCAGTGCCTCTGATATCATTGGAGAAGAGTCGGTCCATCGGCATATTATTTCTCCTGAACAACAGGTGGTTGCTCCTTCCCACCGGCAAGACGTATGTCGGACCTGCACTGCGAACGAGATTTTGTCTTGGGGGCATTGTTTGTGTCTGGCTGGGAACCCTGGGGTGCAACGCTCCTTGGCCCCTATCTCCTGCTACTACTGACCTGGTCAAAGATTTTCACAATTTTGTGGGTTCCTGCACTTCCTGTGCCCATAATAAGCCATCTTGCCTTAAACTGGCTGGCCTGATACTTCCGTTTCCGATGCCCAGTTGTCCGTGGTCGCACGTGACAATGGACTTTATCACGGACCTTCCACCTTCCTCTGGCAATACCATCATCTAGGCGGTGACTGACCAGTTTTCCAAGATGTCCCATTTTGTTTCTCTTCCAGGTTTTCCGTCTGCTCCACTTCTTACCAGTCTGTTTTTTCATCACATCTTCCGGCATGTGATGGACTTCCTCAACACATCGTGTCTGATGAAGGGGTTCAGTTTGTGTCCAAGTTCTGGTGATCCTTGTGTAACCAGCTGCAAGTGAATCTAGACTTTTCTTCTGCTTATCACCCTCAGTGGATTGGGCTGTCGATTGGGCTGATATCTCCACCATTTCATCTCTGCCCGTCAAGATGTCTAGTCCAATCTGTTGCCATGGACTGAGTTCTCCTATAACTCCCAGGGCTCCGAGTCTGCTGGGGCACCTCATTTCTTTGTTGTCTACGGACAAATTCCTCGCCCACCTATTCCTATTCTTCTGTTTGCTCCCTCGGATGTCCCTGCAGTAGAGGAGCTAATAAAGGACTTCAAATCAATTTGGGAACAGTCGTTGGGAACAGTCTCTCCTCTGGGCCTCTGCCTGCACCAAGACCCAGGCTGATAAAAAACGTAGGACTCCTCCTGTATTCTCTCTAGGTGACAAGGTGTTTATATTTTCCAGATACGTCTGGCTGAAGATTCCTAGCTACAAGCTTAGTCCACACTTTCTTGGTCCTTTTGAGATATTGAAGAGCATAAATCCTGTGACGTATAAACTCCACCTTCCTCCCACTATGTGCATCCCAAACTTCTTCCATGTCTCCCTCCTTAAACCTGTCGTCTTGAACCGCTTCTCTCAGCAACCTCCTCATGCTCCTGTGGCTGACTCCACTGATGTCTAAGAGGTGAAAGAGGTTCTGGACATGAAGACCGTGAGAGGTAAGCAGATCTTCCTAGTTGACTGAAAGGGGTACGGGCCTGAGGAGAGATCGTGGGAGCCTGAGGAGTGCATTCTGTACTGTAGCCTCCTGCAAAGGTTTTTCTACTACTCCCGTCCCGGATTCCTAGGGAGTGCGCGCATCAGCACTCACAAGTTTATAGGGTCAGCATGCCGCTGATTGACGCTGGCCGCTTCCGGGGATTTCTTGAAGGCCGGCTTCTCCCAGCATTCCCCGCAAGATATTTGCTCTATGCCCTTGAAAAAGCTATTACCCGTGACTAGTTCTTGTGCTTTGACCTCCTGTTGTGACCCCGGACCTGTTCCGAACTTCGCTCCACGCGTGCAGCCCAGGCCTCCGCTTCTCCCTGACCTTGAACGTTGCTGCCTGCCTTGACCACCTGCCTGTTCCTGACCATGAGATTGCCTGCTTACTCTGTAACTCAACCTTGGCTGCCACCACGGACAAGTGGTGTCTGTGGAACACACTGGTGGCACCACTCCACAGCAAGACCAACCCGCTTTCCGACAGGCTCTGGTAAAACCGCATGTCACTTAGATTCCGGTCCCAGGTGTCGGCTTGTGCCATCCTTCGTGGTAGTCCAGAAGCCTTACATATTAGAACAGCCAAATAACGAACTGTCTACTGCAACGTGAGGTTTACTTAATTTATCAATTGGAGACATTGGGGGTCATTTACTAAGGGCCCGATTGCGTTTTTACGGCGGGGTACCCAAATTTCTCAGTTTTGCGCTGACTTTTCCCTGAATGCCCCAGGTTTTGGTGCACGCGAAGGGATTGTGGCGATCGGGGCCGGCTAGCACGCGACAGAATCGGGGGTCGTGGCCGTACGAAACACGATGGATCGGAAAAAACGCAGCATTTTGTAAAAAAGGTGTCGCTTGACACGCGATTACTGCACCCGGCCCAGCTTGGGGACTCAGTGCATTTCGATGAACTTCAGCGCAGCAAAGGACACCTGAGTGGACTCGGGGGGAATGCTTAGTCAATTGTCCCATTATATCCTGAGGGTGTAGAACGTAGAGTTGACCTGGATGTATCATTGGTAACCCTTTGCTGAATATTGATTTGTTTTTGAGAAAAGCTAATAACGTTAAGATCACAGATGTATTTCCGGTGCTCGGTGTATAACAGGTGGTGGAGCGACTTACCGAGCATGTCTGAAGAAGGGGGCCTTCAACCCTAAACGTCACATATAACACAGCTTGCATTTTAGACTCATGGAGGGTCATTTACTTACCTGGTCCTGTTGCGATCCAGCGGCGCGTTCTATGATGAGGATTCGGGTCTTCCGACTATTCACTAAGGTCGTGCGCCTGATGTTCACCAGGTGTCGCTGCTGCGCGAGGTTCGCCGAGGTCCGCTGGATTTCCCAACTTATTCCCGGTGCTTGTGAGGGATTGATTTTGTGACACAATTTGTTTTTTTAAATTCCGCTGTTTTTCCGAATCCGTTGAATTTTCTGACGGCCACACTCCCCGATTCCTGTCACGTGAAAACCAGCGCGATTGCTCCGAAATCCGATCACGTGCGCCAAAATCCCGGCGGAATACAGCGCAAAATGGAAAATTTTGGGAAACCCCGCAGAAAAGACGCGTTTCGGACCCTTAGTAAATGTGCCCCATGGTCTTGTCTGCTGTAGCGTCTCCGCCCGCTATCCATTGTGAGCCGTAACACCACACACACGTAGGAGGACTGCGATACATTTCGGAAATGAAAGATTTACCAATCCAATTACCAATCCAAACGCGGTTGCAAAACATTTTTCCTCCAGAAGGTGCGACTCTAAATTAATAGTGGACTGATACAATACTTATTTCAGAATATTTGAAATACTATTTGCTGAATACACAATATGAAAATGAAAAAAGAAAAAAAAAGTAAAGATTTTTGTATTTTATTAGAATTTTTCCCTAAAGAATAAGATGATAAATAACCGTGGTTTATTTCTTCTGGTATCGTGTGAATGTGCCTCAATAGAAACAGATTTCAAATACATAATTAAACATGCAATCACTGTCACTGCACTTCAGGATGCTCAAATTACCCGGAGAGGGGGGAACTCGGGGAGACCCCGAGTTATCCCATGAAGAGAGAAAGCACGGAGAAGAGCAACCTCGTGTTATACAGTACGATCACTATAGTGTGTGCACAAAGGTGTCAGCAGACTCTCACCTGGTGACTGACTAAGCAGAGCATGTAGCATATGAAGACTAGAGCAGCCGTTCCCGATCGACCACGCTTCACTGTGTAGGACTAGGATCCTGGAGGCGTGTAGACAGGAGAACTGGATGGGTTCCGAGTAGAGATGAGCGAGCACTAAAATGCTCGAGTGCTTGTTATTCGAGACAAACTTTTCCTGTTGCTCGAGTGCTCGTCTCGAATAACGAGCCCCATTGAAGTCAATGGGAGACCCGAGCATTTTTCAAGGGGACCATGGTTCGGGAATAAAATTGTTATTTAATTGAAAAAGAATGTCTTCTGATAAGTGATCAGATGTATGCAAACATCTGCAATCTATTCTTCACTGTTCCGCGCATATATTATCTCCCGACAAGTTATCAGATGTGAAGAACAGTGAAGAATGGAATAAAAACAGTGACCACAGGATCATTTAAGTGAAAAACACAGTGAAGAATAGATTGCAGATGTTCGGCACATCTGCTTACTTGTCGGGAGATACGCTGTCCCAGGATCCGCTCCTCTTCTTCCACTGAAGTCTCCCCGATCTCTCTGCCCTTTCCGATTTCTCTGCCCTTCCCTATGTCTCTGTCCTGTTCCCCGATCTCTCTGTGCTACTCCCCGATGTCTCTGCCCTCCCCGATGTCTCTGTCCTGTTCCCTGATTTCTCTGTGTTACTCCCCGATGTCTATGTTCTGTTTCCCGATGTCTCTGCCCTCCCTTATGTCTCTGTGCTGCTCACCGATGTCTCTGTGCTGCTCCCCGATGTCTCTGTGCTGCTCCCTTATGTCTCTGTGCTGCTCACCGATGTCTCTGTGCTGCTCCCCGTTGTCTCTGTGCTGCTCCCCGATGTCTCTGTCCTGCTCCCCGGTGTCTCTGTCCTGCTCCCCGGTGTCTCTGTCCTGCTCCCCGATGTCTCTGTCCTGCTCCCCGGTGTCTCTGTCCTGTTCCCCGATGTCTCTGTCCTGTTTCCCGATGTCTCTGTCCTGCTCACTGTGTTCTTAAATTGTTCTTCACACATATATATTGTTCTTCACATACTATTTTGTTCGCACCGTTTCGCGCGTATCTTCCGACAAGTAAGCAGATGTGCCGAACATCTGTAATCTATTCTTCACTGTGTTCTTCACTGTGTTTTTCACTTAAATGATCCTGTGGTCACTGTTTTTATTCTATTCTTCATTTTTCTTCACTGTGTTTTTTTAATTAAATGCTCGATCTCGAGCAGGGGAAATACTCGTCCGAGCAACGAGCCGTTTCGAGTACCTTAATACTCGAACGGGCACCAAGCTCGGACGAGTATACTCGCTCATCTCTAGTCCCCAGGGATAAAGGATTTCGGACCGGCGCTTTCTTCGTAATAGTTCATACAACAAAGTGTGTTAACCAGAGAGGTTTCTTTATTGATAAAAGGTTATTGCGACACGTTTCTGCTCCGGACCGCAGCCTTCGTCAGGCATAACAAGACAAATAGTGACAGAACTTTAAATGCATTACCATAGTATCGGGACTCCGGAAGTGACGTGATCATAGTCACGTGATCGACCGGAGGTCAGGGTTCAGTCCGGTACCGTAAAAACAGAGGGGTGTTTTGTAACTAAAACAAGTAATCTATGGATAAGTAAATAAATAAATAAATAAATAAATACTTAAATAGCTTACCTAACAAGCGGGTATAAGGTTATAAATATATATATAAAAAGGCAGGAACAATAAAAGACACACATTAATACATTCTGCCCATTATAAATACAAAAGATTTTATGCATATTATAATAATAATAAACGATCCGCAGTGTAGCATCAAATGGCTAATATAAAAATAAGAATTACATAGTATCATCATTGTATATGAAGTACTATGTAATTCTTATGGATGTTAATAACAGAATATACTGACACGTGAAGGGGAGAAAATCCCTGAATATAATATTAATATCACTGGAACAATAATCAGTAACATTAGGAGGTGAATCGGATCCTTTCTGTAATCCAGAATGTGAAAGATACTGAAGGTGACAGCGGTATATTATGAAGCTTATTTACTAAGGGTCTCGGATCTCACTTTCGGCAGACTGTTTGCCGTTTTCGGGATTTGCACAGCTTTGACAGGTGTATAAGGTGTCTGCGCTGGGATTGTGTTGCACACAATCGGATTTTGGCACAGCTGCGCTCCTTCCATGCGACAGGAATTGGGGCCGGACCATTGGACGATCCGATTGATTCGGACTGATTTAGAAATAAAATTGTGTCGCAAGACAATGGGGGTCATTTACTAAGGGCCCGAATCGCGTTTTCCCGACGTGTTACCCGAATATTTCCGATTTGCGCCGATTGTACCTGAATTGCCCCGGGATTGTGTCGCACGCGATCGGATTGTGGCGCATCGGCGCCGGCATGCGCGCGACGGAAATCGGGGGGCGTGGCCGAACGAAAACCCGACGTATTCGGAAAAACCGCCGCATTTAAAAACCGAAAAAGTGTCGCTTGGTGACCGCTTACCTTCACCTGGTCCGAGGTGGTGCATTCCGGCGCGTGGAGATGATTTTCAGCGCAGCAGCGCCACCTGGTGGACGGCGGAGGAACTGCCTTCATGAATCCCGGCCGGACCCGAATCCAGAGCAGAGAACGCGCCGCTGGATCGCGAATGGGCCGGGTAAGTAAATTTGCCCCAATGAACTTACATGCACCCGGAAGAAAAAGGTGAACTCCGGGGACCTGAGCAGGGAAGCAACACATGCAGGATATCGGGTGCACGATCTTAGTGACTCCCTGCACAGGGCATTATACACGGACAATGCACTTACATGCACCAGGAAGAAGAAGGTGAACTCCAGGGACCTGAGCGGGGAAGTGACACAAACAGGATATCAGGCGCACGATCTTAGTGACTCCTTGCACAGCGCATTATACACGGACAATGCACTTAAATGCACCAAGAAGAAGAAGGTAAACTCCAGGGACCTGAACGGGGAAGCGACACATGTCCATCAACACATCGTGTCTGATGAAGGGGTTCAGCATTTGTGGTCCAAGTGTCTGGTGATCCTTGTGTAACCCAGCTGCACAGTGAACTAGACTTTTCTTCGTGCTTATCACCCCTCAGTGGATGGGCTGTCCGATTGGGGGATATCTCCACCATTTTCATCTCTGCCCTTCAAGATGATCTAGTCCAATCTGTTGCATGGAACTGAGTTCTCCTATACCCAGGGCTTCCGAGTCTGCTGGGGCACCACTCTTTCTTTGTTTGTCCTACGGACAAATTTCCCTCGCCCACCTATTCCATTCCTTCGTTTGCTCCCCGCTCGATGTCCCTGCAGTAGGGAGCTAATAACGGACTCAAATCATTTGGACATCGTTGGGACCGTCCTCCTCTTCCTCTGGCTCTGCCGGCCCAAGACCCAGGCTAGTAAAAAAAACGTAGGACTCCTCCTGTATTCTCCTAGTGACAAGGGTGTTATCTGATTTTCCAGATACGTCTGGCCTGAAGATCCTAGCTACAATCTTCGTCCACACGTTTTTTTTTCTTGGTCCTTTTCCTGAGATGATTGAAGAGCATAAATCCTGTGACATAACTACCCACCTTCCTCCCACTATGTGCAATCCAAACTTCTTCCCATGTCTCCCTCCTAAAACCTGTCGTCTTGACCCGCTTCTCTCAGCACCCGCTCTATGCTCCTGTGCTGACTCCACTGTGTCTAAGAGGTTGAAAGAGGTTCTGGACCGAAGACCGTGAGAGTAAGCAGATCCTCTCCTAGTTGACTGAAAGGGGTATACGGGCCGAGGAAGATCGTGGGAGCCTGAGTTGCATTCTGTACTGTACCTCCTCAAAGTTTTTTTCTACTACTCTCCGCCCGGAATTCCTAAGGGAGTGCGCGCATCAGCACTCACCAAGTTTAAGAGTCACCATGCGCTGATTGAACCGCTGGGCCGCTTCCGTTGGGATTCTTGAAGGCCGGCTCTCCCACGCATTCCCCGGCAAATATTTGCTCTATATGCCTTGAAAAACTATGGACCCGTGACTAGTTTCTTGTGCTTTGACCTCCTGTTGTGACCTCCGGACTGTTCCGAACTTCGCATCCACGCTGCCAGCCCAGGCCTCCTGCTTCGTCCCTGACCTTGAACCGTTCGCTGCCTCCTTACCACCTGCCTGTTTCCTGACCATGGATCCTGCTTACTCTGTAACTCACTTGCTGCCACCCACGGGACAGTGGTGTCGTGTACACACTCGTGGCACCACTCCCACAGAAACCAAGACACAACCCGCTGTCCGACCAGGCTCTGGTAAAAACCAGCATGTCACTTTAGATTTCCTGGTCCCAGTGTCGGCTTGTGCATCCTTCGTGTAGTCCAGAAGCCACTACATATCGTAAACATCACAATAACGAAACTGTCCTACTGCAAGTGAGTTTACTTATTTATCATTGGAGACATTGGGGGTCATTACTAAGTGCCCAATCTTCGTTTTTACGGCGGGTTACCCAAATTTCTCTTTTTGCCTGATTTTCCCTGAATTGGCCCAGGTTTTTGGTTGCAACGCGATCGGATTGTGGCTGCAATCGGGCCGCATGCCACGCGACAGAAATCGGGGGCGTGGCCGTACGAAAACCGATGATTCGGAAAAACGCGCATTTTTTTAAAAAAGTGTCGCTTGACACGCGATTAACCTGCAACCCGGCCCAGCTTGTTGAACTTCAGTGCATTCGATAACTTCACGCGCAGCGACACCTAGTGACTTCGGGGAACTGCTTTTAGTAGTCATATCTGTCCCATTAATATCCTGGAGGGTAAGAACGATATTGTACCTGTAATGTAATATTTGAACCTTTTTGCCTGCATATTGTTTGGTTTTTAATAAAAGTAATATTACGATCACAGATGTATTTCCGGTGCCGTGTATAACGGTTGGTGAAGTGACTTAATCGAGCATGCTATCAAGAAGGGGCTTCAACCCTAAACGTCACATATAACACTTGCATTTTAGACTCATGGAGGGTCATTTACTTACCTGGTCCTGTTGCTGATCCAGCGGCGCGTTCTCTGATGAGGATTCGTGTCCTTCCGACTATCACTAAGTCGTGCGCCTGATTTCACCGGTGCGTGCTGCGCAGGTTCGCCGAGGTCCCGGATTTTCCCACTATTCCCGGTGCTTGTGAGGCTTGATTTTGTGACACATGTTTTTTTTAAATTCCGCTGTTTTCCGACTCCGTTGAATTTTCTGACGCCACAATCCCCGATTCCTGTCACGTGAAACCAGCGCGATTGCTCCGAAATCCATCACGTGCCCAAATCCCCGCGGAATACAGCGCAAAACGGAAATTTGGGAAACCCGCAGAAAGAACGCGTTTTAGCCCTAGTAAATGTGCCCCATGTGTCTTGTCTGCTGTACGTCTCCGACCGCCATCCATTTGAGCCCGTACCACACACACCGTAAGAGGACTGCGATACTTTCGAAATGAAAGATTTACCAAATCCAATCCAATCCAAACGCGGTTGCAACAACATTTTTTCCTCCAGAAGGTGCACTCTAAGTAATATGGACTGACTCAATACTTTTTCAGAATATTGTGAAATACGATTTGCTGATACACATATGAAAATGAAAAGCAAAAAAACAGTAAAGATTTTTGTATTTTATTAAATTTTTTCCCTAAGATAAGATGTAAAATAACCGTGTGTTTATTTCTTCTGGTATCGTGTGAATGTCCTCATAGAACAGATTTCAAATACATATTAAAACCTAACTTGCAATCATTCACTTGGCATGCACGTCAGATGCTCAATTACCCGGATAGGGGGAACTCGGGAGAACCCCGAGTTATCCCATTGAAGAGAGAAGCACGGCGAAGGCAACCTCATGTATACGTACGATCACTATAGTGTGGTGCCACAGGTTGGTCAGCAAACTCTCATCCCTGGTTGTACTACTAGTCAAGCATGTAGCATATAAGACTAGAGCACAGGCGTTCCCATCGACCACGCTTCACTGTGCAGACTAGATCCTGGAGGTCGTGGTTAGCAGAGAACTGGATGTGTTCCGAGTAGAGATGACGATGCACTAAAATGCTCGAGTGCTTGGTTTATTCGAACAAACTTTTTCCTGATGCTCAGTGCTCGTCTCGAAACACTACCCCATTAAGTCAATGGGAGCACTCGAGCATTTTTCAAGGGACCATGGTTCGTGACAATAAATTTGTTATTTATATTGAAAAGAATGTCTTTCTGATAGTGATCAATATGTAGCAACTTGCAATCTATTCTTCACTGTTTCCGCCGTAATATCTTCCGACAAGTTATCAGATGTGAAAACATGAGAATCGAATAAAACATGAACACAAGATCGTTAAGTGAAAACACAGTGTAATAGAACGGGTTTCGCAACATCGGCTTACTTGTCGATGAGATACGCTGTCCCGGATCCGCTCCCTTCTCGCACTGAAGGGAATGTGGGTAGTGAGCGGGTTCGTAGTAAAGGCGAGTAGCGGCGCAGCAAAAATCGAAAAGGTGCGATGGAGGGGAGTACGGTCTTAAATTGACGTGACGAATGGAACGGGTTTCTTTAAAAAGATAAGGCTACAGAGAGTCATTACCAGTATTCGTGGTGCTATCGCTGGGAGTGAGAGGTCCGGGCTTAAGGTCCTCCCCCGTCTTCTACTTTCCATGTTTCTCTGCCTTCCCTAGTCTCTGTCCTGTTCCCCCCCCCGATCTCTCTTTCTACTCCCCATGTCTCTGCCCTCCCCGATGTCTCTGTCCTGTTCCCTGATTTCTCTGTGTTACTCCGCCGATGTCTATGTTTCTGTTTCCCGATGTCTCTGCCCTCCTATGTCTCGCTGTCTGCTCACCGATTCTCTGTCTCTCCCCGTTGTCTCTGTGCTGCTCCCCCCATGTCTCTGCTCCTGCTCCCGGTGTCCTGTCTGCTCCCGATGTCTCTGTCCTGCTCCCCGGTGTCTCTGTCCTGCTCCCCGATGTCTCTGTCCTGCTCCCCGATGTCTCTGTCCTGTTCCCCATGTCTCGTGCTGTTCCCCCCGATGTCCTGTCCTGCTCACCGAGTTCTCTCTGCTGCTCCCCGGTGTTTCTGTTCTGCTCCCCATGTCTTGTCCTGTCCCGATTTCTTTTCCTGTGCCTGCTCCCCCCCGGTGTCTCTGTCCTGTTCCCCGTCTCTGTCCGTTTCCCCGATGTCTCTGTCCTGCTCACTGTGTTTCTTAAATTGTTCTTCACACATATATATTGTTCTCACATCTATTTTGTTCGCACCCCGTTTCGCACGATATCCCCGACAAGTAAGCAGATTTGCCAACATCTGTAATCTATTTCTCACTGTGTTTTCTTCACTGTGTTTTTCACTTAAATGATCCTGTGTCAACTGTTTTTATTCTATCTTCATTGTTCTTCACTGTGTTTTTTTAATTAAATCTCGCTCTCGAGCAGTGGGAAATACTCGTCCGAGCAACAAGCCGTTTCGAGTACCTTAATACTCGAACGGCACCAACTCGGACGATTAATACTCGCTCATCTCTAGTCCCCAGGGATAAAGGATTTCGACCGCGCTTTCTTCTTCTTCGTAATAGTTTCATACAACAAGTGTTGTAACCAGAGAGGTTTCTTATTGATAAAGGTTATTGCGACAACGTTCTGCTCTGGACCGCACCTTCGTCGTCATAACAGACAAATAGTGACAGAACCTTAAATGCATTACCATATATCGGGACTCCGGAAGTGACTTGATCATAGTCACGTAATCGACCGAGTCAGTTCAAGTCCTGTCGCCGTAAACAGAGGGTTTTGTAACTAAAACAAGTAATCTATGGATAAGTAAATAAATAATAATAAATACTAAATAGCTTACCTAACAAGCGGTATAAGGTTATAATATTATATAAAAAGGCAGGAAACAATAAAAGACACACATTAATACATTCTGCCCATTATAATACAAAAAGATTTTATGCATATTATAATAATAATATAAACGATCCGCAGTGGTAGCATCAATGGCTAATATAAAAATAAGAATTTACATAGTATCATATTGTATATGAAGTACTATTATTCTTATGATGTAATAACAGAATCACTGACACGTGAAGGGGAGAAAATCCCTGAATATATATTAATATCACTGGAACAATAATCAGTAACATTAGAGGTGAATCGATCCTTTCGTTAATCCAATGTGAAAGATACTGAAGGTGACAGCGGTATATTATGAAGCTTATTTACTAAGAGGTCTCGGATCTCACTTCGGCAACTGTTTGCCGTTTTCGGGATTTGCACGCTTTGACGTGTATAAGGTGTCTGCGCTGATTGTGTTGCACACATCGGATTTTGGCACAGCTGCGCTCCTTCCATACGACAGGAATTGGGGCCGGACCATTGGACAATCCGATGATTCGGACTGATTTAGAAATAAAATTGTGTCGCAAACATGAACTTACTGCACCCGGAAGAAAAAGGTGAACTCCGGGGACCTGAGCAGGGAAGCAACACATGCAGGATATCGGTGCACGATCTTAGTGACTCCCTGCACAGGCGCATTATCACGGACAATGCACTTACATGCACCAGGAAGAAGAAGGGAACTCCGGGACCTGAGCGGAGCGACACAACAGGATATCAGGCGCAGCGATCTTAGTGACTCCTTGCACAGCGCATTATACACGGAAATGCACTTACATCACCAGGAAGAAGAAGGTGAACTCCAGGGACCTGAACGGGGAACGACCACATGCAGGATATCGGGCGCACGATCTTAGTGACTCCCCGCACAGCGCATTATACACGAAATGCACTTACATGCACCAGAAGAAGAAGGTGACTCCGGGACCTGAGCGGAAGCCACACATGCAGGATATCGGCACGGATCTTAGTGACTCCCGCACACGCATTATACACGGACAATGCACTTACATGCACCAAAAGAAAAGGGGAACTCCGGGGACCTGACGGGGAATACACATGCAGGATATCGGGTGCAGGATCTTAGTGACTCCCTGCACACGCATTATACACTGACAATGCACTTACATGCCCCAGGAAGAAGAAGGGTGAACTCCAGGACCTGAGCAGGGAAGCGGCACATGCAGGATATCGGGCTCCGATCTTAGTGACTCCCCGCACAGCGCATATACACGACATGCACTTACATGCATCAGGAAGAAGAAGGGACTCCGGGACCTGACGGATAAGTGACACATGCGGATATCGGCGCAGATCTTAGTGACTCCCCGCACAGCGCATTATACACGTCAATGCACTTACATCCACCAGAAGAAGAAGGTGAACTCCAGGGACCTGAGAGGGGAAGTGACCATGCAGATATCGGCGCGAGGATCTTAGTGACTCCCTGCACAGCGCATTATAAACGGACAATGCACTTACTGCACCAGGAAGAAGAAGGTGAACTCCAGAGGACCTGAGCAGGAAGCGACACATGCAGATACCGGCGCACGTCTTAGTGACTCCCGCACAGCGCATTATACACGACAATGCACTTACATGCACCAGGAAGAAGAAGGTGAACTCCAGGACTGAGCGGGAAGTGACGCATGCGATATCGGGCGCAGATCTTAGTGACTCCCCGCACAGCCCTTTATACTGGACAATGCACTTACAGCACCAGAAAGAGAAGGTGAACTCCAGGGACCTGCAGGGAAGTGACACATGCATGATATCTGGCGCACGATCTTAGTGACTCCCGCACAGCGCATTATACACGGACAATGCACTTACATGCACCAAAAAAAAGGTGAACTCCAGGGACCGAGCAGGGAAGTGACACATGCAGGATATCGGTGCAGGATCTTAGTGACTCCCCACACAGCGCATTATACCGGACAATGCACTTACATCACCAGAAGGAAGAAGTAATCGGGACCTGAGCAGGGAAGTGACGCATGCAGGATATCGGATGCAGGATCTTAGTGACTCCCTGCACAGCACATTATACACGGACAATGCACTTACATGCACCAGGAAGAGAAGGTAAACTCCGGGGACCTGAGCAGGGAAGACGCATGCAGGATATCGGGTTCACGATCTTAGTGACTCCCTGCACCAGCAATTAACACGGACAATGCACTTACATGCACCAGGAAGAAGAAGGTGAACTCCAGGGACCTGAGCAGGGAAGCCGACCATGCGGATATCGGGCGCAGGATCTTAGTGACTCCCCGCACAGCGCATTATACACAGACAATGCCCTACATGCCAGGAAGAAGAAGGTGAACTCCAGGGACGGAGCGGGAAGCGACACATGCAGGATATTCGGGCGAACGATCTTTAGTGACTCCCTGCACAGCGCATTATACACGGACAATGCACTTACATTGCCCCATGAAGAAGAAGTGAACTCCGGGACCTGACAGGAAGTGACGCATTCAGGATATCGGACGCAGGATCTTAGTGACTCCCCGCACAGCGCATTAACACGGACAATGCACTTACAGGCACCAGAAAGAAGAAGTGAACTCCGGGACCTGACGGGGAAGTGACACATGCATGATATCGGGTGCACATCTTAGTGACTCCCTGCACAGCCATTATAACACGGACAATGCACTTACAGTACCAGAAAAGAAGGTGAACCCAGGACCTGAGCGGGAAGCGACACATGCAGGAAATCGGGCACACGCTCATAGTGACCCCCCGCACACCGATTATACACGGACAATCACTTACATGTACCAAAGAAGAAGTGAACTCCAGGAACCTAGCAGGAAAGCGACACATGCGGATATCGGTGCAATCTTAGTGACTCCCTGCACACGCATTATACACAGACAATGCATCTTACATGCACCAGGAAGAAGAAGGTGAACTCCGGGACCTGACAGGGAAACGACACTGCAGATATCGGGTGCAGTATCTTAGTGACTCCCCGCACAGCGCATTATACACGGACATGCCTTACATGCCCAGGAAGAAGAAG
Source organism: Engystomops pustulosus (assembly GCA_019512145.1). Taxonomy (NCBI): domain Eukaryota; kingdom Metazoa; phylum Chordata; class Amphibia; order Anura; family Leptodactylidae; genus Engystomops; species Engystomops pustulosus. The sequence continues at coordinate 26,083 of WNYA01002273.1, forward strand.
GTGAACTCCGGGGGACCTGAGCGGGGAAGCGACACATGCAGGATATCAGGCACAGATCTTATGACCCCCCGCACATTGCAATTAACACGGACAATGCACCTTACATGCACTGGAAAAAGAAGGTGAACTCCAGGTACCTGAGGGGGAAGCGACACATACAGGTATCAGGTACAGGATCTTAGTGACCCCCCCACAGTGGCAATTATACACGGACAATGCCTACATGCACCTGGAAAAGAAGGTAACTCCAGGTACCTGAGCGGGGAAGCGACACATGCAGGATATCAGGCACAGGATCTTAGTGACCCCCGCAGCGTGCATTATACACGGACAATGCACTTACATGCACCTGGAAAAGAAGGTGAACTCCGTACCTGAGGCGGGAAGCGACACATACAGGATATCGGAACAGTCTTAGTGCCTCCCCGCACAGCGCATTATACACGGACAATGCCCCTTACATGCACCAGAGAAGAAGTGAACTCCAGGGACCTGACGGGAAGTGACACATGCAGGATATCGGGTGCAGGATCTTTAGTGACTCCCTGCCAACGCGCATTATACACGGACAATGCACTTACATCATGCACCAGGAAGAAGAAGGTGAACTCCAGGGCCCTGAGACAGGGAAGCGACACTGCAGGATATCGGGCCAGATCTAGTGGCCCTCCCGCACAGCGCCATTATACGGACAATGCACTTACATGCCCGGAAGAAGAATGTAACTCCGGGGACCTGAGCGGGGACAGCGACACATGCAGGATATCGGGGCCAACGTCTTAGGACTCCCGCACAGCGCTTATACACGGACAATGCACTTACAGCACCAGGAGAAGAAGGTGAACTCCGGGACCTGAGCGGGAAAGCGACACACAGGCAGGATATCGGGCCGCCGATCCTAGGGACTGCGCAGTGCATTATACACGGACCAACCTGGAGTCTGCTCTCAACACATATACCAGTCTACAAATAATTCATAGAACGTTTTTAATTGGCAAAATATTCTCAATATATTATATGCAAAAAGGAAAAATGTACATCTAAAGGAGGCATCAGAGGAAGGTGCCAACACAGTGTAATGGAAACATAGTGACATCTACATGACAGTGATAAGTTATTACATGTTATACTGTATTAATATTAATGACAAAAAATAATGATGGGTTTCTTACTGTGAACCTCCATTTCCTTTTCTGTTCCTGTAGAACAGCGACGTCTTTCCTCTGAATCATTTATTAATAAATAAAATTAAAAAAATAAAACTAATAAGCCAATCCTCTACGGCCGCCAGTATAAGGGAAGAGTCCTGTGTGAGGAGCACGAGGAGCCCGATATAAGGAAGACAGAGAGGCAAAGGATTGTGGGAGATAAGTCCCTGCCATGACCTCATGTGTCTCCCGTGTCCTGGAGGAAAACTTCTAACAATCATCGTCAGGAGATCACAGGAAAAATGAACTTTCTAATAAATTAAAGATCCAGAAATAGAAGTAATCTATGGAATTTCGCGGGCATCATCTCACGTGTCTCCTGTGTCACGCACTAACACTATTAATCATTGTCAGGGGATCGGAGGAAGTTTCTAATTCAGAGTAAGAGGAAAACTGTATTTGTTATAGAAATGAAAATATTTCTGAACCTTTCTGACATGATACTAATTGTCTATTATGTTCCTGCTCAAGGAGGAGGAAAACTTTCATTGATTAGTTTCCTGTGAAGTTGTGATATCGACAAAGTTTAAAAAGATCGTTAAAGTTTTATGTGAAAGCCCTAAAACTTTATTTAACGCAATCATTTGAAAAAGTAATGTATGTTCAGAAGGTCCACGACTTATAGAAATCTGAGTTATGGACGACAACTAGATATGAATAAGGTCCTGAGCCGTACATGAGCGCAACCTGTATGTTTCTAGGTGTTGTCTGTAACTCAGATCACTTGAACTCCACTACCAGTGACTTGTTCCTCTTCACGTGCACGGAAGAGCTCTACAAAATACTGGTGTTACACTGCCACGTCCTTAGTGCAGGTAACCAAGGACGCATACTCCCAATACCAGTGTTTGCCCATGACCAGTTACATCTGACTTACATGAAAATTTGACCTAAGTACAAACCAACAGTCCGTGTCTTTCTGAAAACCCGGGGACTGTTTGTGATATAATGTATTGAAGAATATGTCTACCTTGACCTGTGTCCTCGGGAACCTTCTGCCCTGTCTGTAGATCCACTCTGACCATTTTGCCCTCTATCGACCCCTGACCTTCTCCGACACCTCTGTCATGTCTGTAGATCCCTCTTCCTCTCTGTAGTTATGATATTTTTTTGAAAGTTAATTACGGCGCACGGTCCGAATCAGTCAGACCGATAGCACACCCCCTAGTTTGTGTCGCATAGAGGACCGTGCAGCTGCGCCACAAAATATCACAATATCAGCGCAGACACTTCTTAAATGCCTGCACAAGCCATTTCAGCCATTAAAAACGTGCACGGTCCGACAAAAGTGCAGCACAAAGCCCTTAGTAAATGTGCCCCATTAAAGGGGTTTCCCATGAGAGAAAATTCTCACATCTCAATCCCCTAGTGATGGTAACTAAATAAAGATCATTTAACCCCTTACTTTACAATTTTACTTAGTGTTGTTGCTTTATCACTCCCTAGGCTGGTCAGTGTAAGATTCCAGAGTGTGAGCGGGGACTCTCTAAGCAAAAACTCATCTAGATCTGTGGGATGACAATGTGGATAGATTATCAGGGTACAGGTGTATATGCACTTTGGCTTCTGTGCTAATACACTGAAACATAGAGCTAGAGATGAGACAGTTCAGAGTTGCTATCATGGCGCGGGTGCCCCCGGGATCCATGTTGCAGATCGGGGGTACACCCGTGCTTCACTGTGTGCTGCTGCTGCTCTCCCTGCTCCCCCAGGTCTATAATTACATCTCCTGGTTCCTGGCTCTGGTCTCTGGCTCCTGGCTCCGGCTCGTCTCTCAGCGCTCCTGCTGTTGGACGAGCTTGCGTGCGTACCCGATCACTAAGGCGTGCCCGCTCGACTCCCCAATTTAAAGGGCCAGCGTACTCCTTATTGGCGCTGGCATCCCGGCTCTGCTATATAGCCTGGCGACTCCCAGCATCCCCTGCCGGATCTTCAGGTCATTCTGCTGAAGAGAAAGCCTCCTGAGTGTTTCCTGAGCATTTCCAGACGTCTTCGTGATTCCTGAGCGTTCCCATTTTCCTGTGGTGTTTTTGTGGTGTTCCCGTGTTTCCTGTGGTGTTCCCATGTTCCTGTGGTGTTCCTGTGCTCCAATCCTGTGGCGGTCCTGTAGTCCTGTGGCGGTCCTGTAATCCTGTGGCAGTCCTGTGATTCTGTGGCGGTCCCGTAATCCTGTTGTGGTCCTGTTTTCCTGTGGCAGTCCAGTTATCCTGTAGAGGTCCAGTATCCTAGTGGTCTTCTGAGGTCCTGCCAGCCGTCCTTCTGAGGTCCTGCCAGTCGTCCATCCGAGGTCCTGCCAGCCTTCCATCTGAGGTCCTGCCAGCCGTCCATCCGGAGGTCCTGCCATCCCAAGGTCCTGCCATCCCGAGCTACTGCCTTCCCGAGCTCCTGCCTTCCCGGGGTCCTGCCTTCCCGGGGTCCTGCCTTCCTGAGGTCCTGCCTTCCCGTGGTCCTGCCTTCCCTGTGTCCCTACCTTGGCTGCCACCGCGGGCCTAGTCACACCCGTGGAGCGACCTGGTGGCTCCCAGCCGCAACAAGACCATCCCACTTTGCGGCGGGCTCTGGCGAAGACCAGGAGCCCACTTAGACTCTGCTCCCAGGTTGCGGCTGGCATCGTTATCTCCCGCGGTGGTCCAGGGAGTCCACTGACTTTAGTCCCAAGGGACTATTCACATAGACTGTGACAGTAAGATCCGGCCATGGACTCCGCCCATGGATCCTACAAAGCCATGGACAGTCCCATGGATCCGTACCTCATACTGTGACCTCCCCAGCAGTCCCAAGAGATTGCTGCCCAAAAGGAACTCTTGGACAAACTTGATGCCACTCTTCGGATGATTGCCTCCCAGCAGAAGGCTCCTGCGACTCCTCCCGTTGCTTCAGTCACCCCAGTATGTTTTACGGCAGTAAAGGCTGGACCCAAATTTTTTTTTCCTTACAAATTTGATGGCAATCCCAAATTTTGTAGGAGATTCTTTTCCCAGTGTTTGCAGCACCTTGAACTGATGTCCTCCCAGTTCCCCACCAAAGGCTTTAAGGTGGCGTTCGTCTATTCTCTGCTCTATGGAGAGGCTCTGGCCTGGGCTACTCCTCTATGGGAAAGTTGATAACCCGGACATGGTCTCCCATACCGGTCCAGGTTTGAACCATCGGCTACCTTGCCTGTCCTGCCAGTGTCTCCACTGCCTCCCAGAGCTGCTCCAGTGACTTTGCAGCTTCCCAAAGCTGCTTTGGCAACTCCACAGCTTCCTGGAGTGGCTCCAGTGACTCCGCTGCTTGCCAGTGCTGCTCTAGCGACTCTGCAGCTTGCCAGTGCTGCTCCAGTGGCGTCCCAGCCTCTGCAGCTTGCCAGTGCTGCTCCGGCTTTTCCAGAAGCCGCTCCAGAGTCTCCACCGGCCTCCCCTAAGGCCACTCCAGAGTCTCCACCGGCCTCCCCTGAGGATGCTCCAGAGTCTCCACCGGCCTCTCCTGAGACCACTCCAGAGTCTCCAGCGGCCTCCCCTGAGGCCACTCCAGAGTCTCCACCGGCTTCCCCTGAGGCCGCTCCAGAGTCTCCACCAGCCTCCCCTGAGGCCACTCCAGAGTCTCCACCGGCCTTCCCTGAGGCCACTCCGGTTTGCCAAGGGCCGACCCAGCCTGCGGCTTCCCAAGTCTTCACGGTGCCTGCTCTCCTCTTAAGGTGTCTCATCACCAAGAAGAATTGGAGGAGGTGAAGAAAGAAAAACAACGGGCTGAAGAAGAAGAGAAGAGGTACTCTAAGCGGGGCAGGGGGGTACTGTCATGGGTGACCCCGCAATCCATGTCTCGGATCGCGGTTGAAACCGTGCGCTGCCCGGTCTGATATCATGGCGCGGATGCCCCCGCGATCCATGTTGCGGATCGCGGGTACACCCGTGCTCCACCGTGTGCTCCTCCGTGTGCTGCTGTTGCTCTCCCCGCTCCCCCAGGTCTATATTTACATCTCCCGGTTCCTGGCTCCGGGCCCTGGCTCCTATCTCCAGGCTCTGGCTCATCTCTTGGGGCTACTGCTGTTGGAGCGTCCCCACTCACTAGGGCGCACACGCTCAACTCGCCAAGAATTTAAAGGGCCAGCGCCCTCCTTATTGGCTCTGGTATCCCGGATCTGCTATATAGCCTGGCGACTCCCAGCATCCCCTGATGGATCTTCAGGTCATTCTACTGAAGAGTAAGCCTTCCCGAACGAGGTCCTGCCATCCCGAGGCCCTGCCATCCCGAGGTCCTGCCTTCCAGAGGTCCTGCTGCCTGCCGCAGAAAGACCATCCCACTTTGCAGCGGGCTCTGGCGAAAACCAGGAGTCCACTTACACTCCACTCCTGGGTTGCGGCTAGCATCGTTATCTCCCGCGGTGGTCCATGGAGTTCACTGACTTTAGTCCCAAGGAACTATTCCCATAGACTGTGACAACAGATACTTCTACATTCACAGAGTTTAGGCCAATTTGCTTTTTGAACATTGAAGTAAAAATATATGCTCTAAAATACAACAGAAAATCCCAGGACTTATCCAAAATGATCAAGTAGGTTTCCCCTCTAGCAGGGAGGCTCCTGATAGTTGGCCTCATTTCGTTTATGTATCACTGTAACATTCCTCACTGTCGACTTTTTACAAATGCAGAATAAGAATTTTACAAATATTTTTGGGTCCGGGTACCCACCTTGGATCCCTACAACAACCACTAGAACCCGTGATTGTGCCATTTAACTGTTTAAATACTGAGAGCAAAGTTGCCAGATACCACCTTGGGGACGGTCGGCGATATCAATGATGTCATGCTAGGGTTGTTACCAATGTCGTGTGCGGTCACATGGCTGTACCCTGTCTAATAATACACATCAGGGGTATTCCTATCCCAATTTTCTTTGTTCTTTCCATTGGGCCTAAAATATTAGGATTGACCCCAATATCACAGGAGATAACAGGGTCCATGGAATTCATTTTTTGTTCATGACATAATCCTTATCTCTATGAATGGAGAGGACCAGCATCTATCTACCTTTCCCTACTAGACACCTATTGTACTTCAACTACTCCTTAATCCTTTTGACAAAGATCTCGTCACAGGTACTCCTGCAACCCACGTCCGGGGTCACAGGCTCCTCTCCTTGCCACTGCTTACCCCGTTACCACCCATTACTACGGCTGCATTATCTACTGCTGTACCCAGGCTGTGCCTTTCCTTGCCCTCCAAATATGATGGTGAGGCCAAGTTATGCAGTGGCTTCATTACTCAATGCTCCCTACATATCGAACTGATGCCTTCACAGTTTGCTACAGTATGGGCTAAGGTGGCTTTCGTGATCAGCCTTCTTTCGGGGAAAGGTCTGGCATGGGCTTCTCCCCTATGGGACAGGAATGATCCAGGCACAGTTACTTTCACAGTGTTCCTCGCTGAATTCCGGTCCATCTTTAAGGAACCTGCCCTGGCGTCTTCTACTGAGACTGCACTGCTGAAACTACAGCAAGTATACTCCTCTGTTGGAGACTACGTGGTCTAGTTCCGTACTCTAGCCTCCGAGCTGGATTGGTATGAGGCAACCTTGCTTGCCACTTTTAAAATAGGACTGTCTGGTTAGTTTAAAGACACCCTGTCTGCATTGGACCTGCCGTTTACGCTGAGTGGTCTCATCTCTCTGGCCACTCACATTGACGTCCGGTTTACTGAGAGCTCTGAGGAGCAACGTCTGGAAAAACTGCGAGTCAGAACCCGATGTCTGCCCCATCTGGATCCAGTCTTCCAAAGATCACCTCAGCTGTCTTCCGTGCCTGCTGTAGAGTAGCTAATGCAGGTGGATAGAGCTTGTCTTTCTTTCCAAGAGCATTCCAAATGAAGACAGGAGAACCTCAGCCTCTATTGTGCCAGCCCAGAGCACTTTCTTATGTCTTGTCCAGTCCATCCACAGCTTCCAGGAAATGCAGGCACCTAGGGTTCTTAGGAGAAGTGTTCCTAGGTGAGAGCAAAGCTCCTTCGTGTCCGAATGTCCCTGTTCTTATCAGTTTTGGAACAGGGAACCCAGTTCAAGTTTCAGCCTTCCTGTACTCTGGTACTGCAGGGAATTTTGTGGATGCTGCCTTGGTCTCTCAGCATCACTGTCCTGTGGTTCGCCTAGAGAAACCGTTGGTTATCTCTTCTGTCAGTGGACAGATTCTCATTGACCTGGTTCAGTAATGTACCAAGCCTCTGCCTCTGCAAATTGGGGTGTTGCACAAGGACAGACTGTCATTTTATGTGCTCCCCAGGTTTACGTCCTCATTGCTTTTGGGCCTCCCCTGGTTGCAGCAGCACGCTCCTGTGCTCGACTGGAAGACAGGAGAAATTCTTCATTGGGGATTGGAGTGCCATTCTTGCTGTGTCATGGCTCTCCATCCAATGTCCCCCATGTCTTCTGCGGACTCCTCCAAGTTGCTGGCGGGTCTCCTCACTTCTTATATGAACTATACAGATGTCTTCTCTGAGAAGCAAGTAGAGATTCTGCCACCGCACCATCCCTACAACTGTCCCATTAACCTGCTGTTGGGTACATCTCCTCCACGAGTTTGGGTATACCCATTATCTGTGCCAGAGACCACGCCTATGTTGGCCTATATCAAGGAAAATTTGCAGAAGGGATTCATCTGCAAGTCATCTTCTACTACCGGTGCTGGATAGTTTTTTTTAGGCCAAGAAGGATGGTTCCCACTGTCCATGCATCGATTACCGATGTCACAGTGAAAAACCGCAAGCTTTTGCCTCTCATCACTGAACTTTTTGATCGTCTATGGGTTGTCAAGGTTTTCACCAAGCTAGATAGGCGGGGGGATATAACCTCATTCACATCCATGGAAGACGGCCTTCAATATTACCGTCATCATTCCACATCCATGGAAGACGGCCTTCAATATTACCGTCATCATTCCACATCCATGGAAGACGGCCTTCAATACTTGTGACGTTCATTTTGAGTATCTTGCAATGCCCTTTGGACTCTGGAATACTCCAGCAGTGTTTCTGGAAGTTCTCATCTGAATCTTTAGAGACCTGCTCTACACTTGTGTCGTTGTCTACTTTGGCAATATTCTGGTGTTTTCTTCTGACCTGCAGTCTCATCTCAGCCACCAAAGGGCCAATTGCTGATATGCCAAGCTTGTGAAATGACAATTTCATCAGAGGAGTCTTCTGTTCCTGTGTTACAATATTTCTGATAAAGGACTAAAGATGGATCCTGCCAAGTTGTCTGCCGTACTTCAGTGGCCTCGCCTAGTGGGACTACATGTGATACAGAGATTTCTGGGATTGGACAATTATTAGCTCCAATTATTCCACGATTCTCCTCTCCTGTGTATCCCATTGCGGCACTGACAAAAAAGGAAGAAAATCCAAAACTTTGTCCTCTGGCGGCTGAAGAAGCATTGTCCCAGTTTACGACCACCTTCGCATCTGCCCCTGTTTTCACACGGCCTGATGCATAAAAGCCATTCCAGCTGGAGGTAGATGCCTCCTCAGTGGGAGCTGGAGCTGTCCCCACCCAGAAGGGTTCGAAAGACCGAATTCTCTCCTGTGCGTTTTTTTCCAAGACCTTCTCTGCTGCTGAGAGAAATTACTCGATAGGAGACAGGGAACTACTGGCCATTAAACTTGCTCTGGAATAATGGCATTATCTTCTTGAAGGAGCTCTTCATTTGGTCTGCATGTATACAGATCATAAGAATCTCCTTTATCTCCAGACTGTTCTGCAAGCCATCTGGTCATTCTTCTTTACACATTTTAACTTCTTGAATCACTTCCGTTCTGCTGAGAAGAATGTCAAGGCTGATGCCTTCTCATGTGCCTCTGATGTCATTAGGGAATAACCGGCTCCTCAGCATATTATTCCTGCCGAGCAACTGGTTGTTGCTGGCATGTTATTGTTTGTTATATTCATCTCATTGATCTCATCATCTCTTATTGCTCATTTTCTATTGGTCAGATACTAGTATATCAGAAGCTAAATAAAAGTGTAGATAAACCTGTAAACTGATAATATAAGTACATGGTCAGCACCCAGCATCTTATAGCATAGAGGGATCATGAAGTGCCTGCTTAGTGCCCGCTCACACTCTGAAATCTTACACTGACCATCACTGAGTGATAGGAGCTACACAGCAATAAAACTGATTAACATTATAAAGTAGGGGCTAAAAATGATCTTTACTGTGTAAATATCACTAGGAGATTGAATTTTGAGAACTTTCTTTCATGATGAAACCTCTTTAAGAAACAACTGCTTAAAAGTCGAGAAATGAGTAAATTGGAGACAGGTTTGGGCAAACAATTTGACGTCCACTGACTGGACTGACATCTAAATGACTATTTAACACCTTATGGTGCTCAGCACATCAGGAAATGATAATAAAACCTTCTCAAGGTGGTATTTGATGTGAAGGACTTAGGGGGTCATTTACTAAGGGCCTGATTCGCGTTTTCCCGACGTGTTACCCGAATATTTCCGATTTGCTCCGATTTGCTCCGATTTTCCCTGTATTGCCCCGGGTTTTTGGCGCATGCGATCGGATTTTGGCGCATCGGCACTGGCATGCACGCGCCGGAAATGGGGGGTTGTGGCCGAACGAAAACCCAACGGATTCGGAAAAACCGCCGCATTAAAAAAAAAATGTGTTGCGAAAATTACACTTACCTTCCCTAGTCATTGGCCGGTGAATTTCAGGGCATTCCGATGATTTTCAGCGCAGAAGCGCCACCTGGTGGACGGCGGAGGAACTACCTTAGTGAATCCTGGCCGGACCCGAATCCACCGCAGAGAAGGCGCCGCTGGATCACGAATGGGCCGGGTAAGTAAATCTGCCCCATAGACTTCCAACTGAATATGCAGCTCCTGAGAAAAAGGCCTATTGTCTTCTTCCACATAATGTCATACAGGCACGTGGAGGCCACACACATTAAAGAGCCTCATTTTGTCTTATTTTATGGAGCATATATGAAAGTTCGATCAGCCCATAATGTGTTTTTTTACTTTCATTTTGTTGGTGACTCCAAATCCAGGCCTTTATTGGTTAATAAATTTGATATTCATAGATGATTTTTTTTTGTGATTTTGTTGTCAGCCCATTCTTTGTACAGAATATTTCATTGATTCACATATAGGATGTGTTATTTGAGTGCCCCTTTATTTTTGTGAGCAGTGTATAGACATCTGGGTCCCTAAATACCAGATTCTTTAAAATCCAAATAAAATTGTCACATTTGGTGAATGCTGTGACTGAAATAAAAAAATAACCGATGCTTCACACAAGAATTTGAATGAAAAGTGCTGAAAATGACAATTTAATTTTGCAAATAGAGAACAATAAAGGGACGTAAACCGAACAATTAATAAGTCACAGAATTTGAGTATATGGAGAATTTTAATAAAAGTTCTCATTTATGTATTTGAATATAACAAAATCCATTTGAAAATTAAATATTTTCATTGTAAACTGAACAAGAGAAAAGAAGGGGATTTCTCCGTCACACAATGGAAGCTGCAATAACTAAGGTGACGAGAACAAGGCACAAACCTGTTTCTCTGTCATTTTGATCTCTTTAATCTGGAAAACTTGGAAATATGAATTTGGGCTGCAGCTACTTAAAATAGAAGAGCAAAAATGGAAAAGCTGCAAAAGAATGTTACAAAGGTTAATTGATGATAGGCCAGGAAGTCGAAACTAAGCAGAGCATCTAGAGAGTTCACAGCCCTAATATCCTGTGAATGGAGAGACCCTTATCACATGGGGTCAGGTGTAGAGAAGGAGTAAAATACTACCATGCACATGATTTACAGACACCTAGGGGGTCACTTATCATATGCCGGTGCCAGCATACGAGAGCCCTGCCGCTGCCCTGGTAAAGCCCTGTAGCCTTTTGATTTGATTTAATCTGGAACAACTTACCACCTTCCCTCATAACTGAGACCCTCTATACCCCTTATCATATTTGTGGCTCTCCAGCTCCAGGACCTCCTTTTTATGGACCGGTGCCCAGAACTAGACAGAATATTCCAGGTGAGGCTAAACCAATGGCTCGTACAGTGGTAATATTTAGAGATGGGCGAATTTGTTAAAATTCGGTTCATCCCAATTAGCCGAATTTTTCAAAAAAAAATTGATTCGACCCGAATCAAATCATGACGAATCAAGTTAAAAAAACAGGTATTTCCTGGCTGCAGAGAGCCTGTAGGGTGTTGTAGAACGTTGTGCCATGCTCAAATATGCATAGGGAGCGAGGTTTGGTCTTCAAACAATGCTGTGTTTTAGTATGACACACACATGACAGCCGACGCTCTTAGAATCGCTTCACTCTTCACTTCCATGTACACTTACAGAGGCCAACTTCACCAAATAAGCAAAGCAGGAACGCAGCCTGACAAGGTAACGTCTGTGCCAGCTCGAAAGGACCGAGCTGAGGGCCAAGATCCCACTATAACATCACAGAGTGCACTCTTATTACACTGACATCAGATGATTCCATAGATTACGGCAGAACCTGTTCTGTTAAACGCGGATACATGTACAAAACCCCCAAAAGAGTGGATCACTGATCATTTTTCCCTTCATTTCGTCAGTCAGTGTCCGCTTTCAATCGTCAATAATCCATCAGTATTGCTAAAGCCAAAATCAAACAGGAGTGGATCCAAAACAGAGATGACCAGTAAGCGGGATACTTGCATGTCCTCTGTGTTCTGTATCCACTCCTACTTTTGGCTACTTTTTCAATCCTGAGGCTTTTCATTCCTTCTGACAGATGAAACGAAGGGGGAAACTAAACATAGTGGCTACGTCATAGAGTGGTGGAGGGTGAAAACAGCATTATGGAAATCACAGGGTGTTCCAGGGAGACAGCGGTCAGTTGGAAGCAGCATGAGTAGGCCGCAGAGTGGCACAATGACAAATTATGGAGGTGGCGGAAACATGGTAGGTCACAAAAAGGCAAAATGATGAGAGTGTGGAGGTGGCGGCAGCAGAAGCAGCAGCAGGAGCCACAGGTGGCAGCAACATGGTGGCAGCAACATGGAAAGCCACAGAGTGGTCCAATGACAGAATGTGGAGGTGGCGGCAGTAGCATCAGTAGCAGGAGGCTACAAAGTGGCACAATGATAACAGTGAGAAGGTGGAAGCAGAAGAAGCAGCAGCAGGAGCCCACAGGGTGGCAGCAACATGGAAAGCCACAGAGTGACGCAATAATATAGTGTGACGGTGGCATCAGCAGGAGCCCAAAGGTGGCAGCAACATTGTAGCAGCAAGCCACAGAGTGGTCCAATGATATAGTGGATGTGCCACCAGCTGCAGCAGGAGCCCACAAAACCCACAGCAGAGGAGGCCACATTGTGGCACAATGATGAAGTTTGAAATGAAATTGAATTGGAAATATTCAATGTAAATTTCAATTTGTAGATTCAATACACCACATGCATAATACATTACAGTTTTCCTGAACTGCAAAGGTGGCACCAGCAGCAACAGCAGCAGCATGAGGTCAGAGTTGTGGAGGTGGCGGCAACACGGTATGCCACAGATTGGCACAATGATATAGTGTGAAGATGGCATCAGTAGCAGCAGGAGCCCGCAGAGTGGCACAATTATATAATGTGAAGGTGGCATCAGTAGCAGCAGGAGCCCGCAGGGTGGCACAATGATATAGTGTGGAGGTGGCGTCAGTAGCAGCAGCAGCAGGAGGAGCCCACAGGGTGGCACAATGATATAGTGTGAAGGTGGCATCAGCAGATGCAGGAGCCCGCAGGGTGGCACAATGATATAGCGTGGAGGTGGCATCAGCAGCAGCAGGAGCCCACAAAACCCACAGCACAGTAGGCAACATTGTTGCACAATGATGAAGTTTGAAATGAAATTGAATTGGAAATGTTCAATGTAAATTTCAATTTGTAGATTCGAGACGCCACATGCATAATACATTACAGTTTGGCCATGCTCCCCGATTTCCGTCGCATGCATGCCAGCGCCGATGCGCCACAATCCGATCGCGTGCGCCAAAATCCTGGGGCACTACAGCGAAACTCGCCGCAAATCGGAAATATTCGGGTAACACGTCGTGAAAACGCGAATCGGGCCCTTAGTAAATGACCCCCAATGTGTCTGTGATTTTTAATGCTTTTTATATTTTATATCAGTTCTAGGGAAAGAGAGGTGATTTGAACTTTTAATATTTCATTAATTTTTCACATTTTTTTTTCACTATTTCTTAGACCCTCTAGGGTACATTAACCCTAGATGGTCCGATCGTTCCTACCATATACTGTAATACAACTGTATCGCAGTATATGGCTCATTGTAATGAATAGGCAGAAACCATGTAGCATCGGGTCAAAGAAGACCCGAGGCTACCATGGCAACCGATTGCCGCCCCCTGTTCGACTTTCCTGGCGGAAAGGTTAACACCCGCGGGTGTTAGCGATGGGTCTTTGCTGCGATATGCCCTCTTCATAACCCTTCTGCTCCTAACCCCCCCCCCCCCCCTCCCCCGCAGCTCCCCACAGCAGCCGTGGTAGTAGTACGTGAGCAATGACTGCCAAGAATCCCCCGGTCAGACCTGACAGAGGATGGACAATGGCGCACATAGGCAGCAACCAACTATGTGCACAGTATTTCTCTGTAGTATGTCAGTTGTTCCTCCCTCTCAGCAGCTGGAAAAAAGTCACCCATTTTTGACCAGATGCGAGGGTCCAAGATGGTGGAGAGCCAAAAGTCATCCCTATGCCGGATGTTGACTATTCGGCTGTCACTAGTTAGGCAAAGCAGCATGCTGCGGGCCATCTGAGCAAGTGACTCTGAGGGACTCCTGGCCTCCATCTCCACAGTATACTGCCACAGTGCTTCTGACTCATCTGCCTCATCTTCTACCTAGAAAAAACACATATTGCACAAGACTCTGCTTGTGCTCCAATGTCCTCCTCATCCTCCAGTTCAGCCCCCACCAGACTTATGTGGCCATGAGATATAGTCTCCACTTCTCCAGTGCCCTGACCAGACAGATTTTGCAGCATGAGTTCCAGGACATGAAGCAGTGGTATGACATTATTCATCCCACAGTCCTGGCGACTGACAAAAAATGTGGCCTCTTCAAAGAGCCTGAGCAAGCGGCAGGTGTCACGCATGAGCTGCCAGTGGCTGACATCAAAGTTACACAGGGGAGTACTACGGTCCGCTTGCATCATCAAAAAATCATTCAAGTGACTCTGAGGGACTCCTGGCCTCCATCTCCACAGTATACTGCCACAGTGCTTCTGACTCATCTGCCTCATCTTCTACCTAGAAAAAACACATATTGCACAAGACTCTGCTTGTGCTCCAATGTCCTCCTCATCCTCCAGTTCAGCCCCCACCAGACTTATGTGGCCATGAGATATAGTCTCCACTTCTCCAGTGCCCTGACCAGACAGATTTTGCAGCATGAGTTCCAGGACATGAAGCAGTGGTATGACATTATTCATCCCACAGTCCTGGCGACTGACAAAAAATGTGGCCTCTTCAAAGAGCCTGAGCAAGCGGCAGGTGTCACGCATGAGCTGCCAGTGGCTGACATCAAAGTTACACAGGGGAGTACTACGGTCCGCTTGCATCATCAAAAAATCATTAATGGCTTTTCTCTGTTCATACAGGCGGTCTAACATATGGAGGCTGGAATTCCAACGGGTGGAAACATTGCATATCAGACTATGTTGGGGTAGGCCGTTCTGACGCTGCAACTCGAGGAGGGTGTGCTTGGCTTTGTAAGAATGGCTGAAGTGCGTGCACAGTGTCCTGGTCATTTTTAGAATGTCTTGCAGATGGGTGGAAGACTTCAGGAACTTGTAGACAACTAGATTGAACACATGCGCCATGCAGGGCGCATAGACCATCCCTCCTCGGTGAAGCGCGAACACCGTGTTCCTCCCATTGTCTTTCACCATGGTTCCGATTTTTAGTTGTCACGGAGAAAGCCACACATTGATTTCTTGTTGCATGACCTCCCCTGTGTGACTTTGTTCGCCCAGGTAAACCAGGTGTAGAACTGCGTGACACCGCTGTGCCCTGCACATGTGGTATGATGGAACAGCACTTGTGGAGGCTAAGGTGGTGGTGGAGAAGGAGGAGGCGGACACTGGCACAGGAGCAGCTGTTTGACAACGTGGAGGAGAAAGCGCCGTCTCTTGTGGAAGTTGTTGGTGTGGATGGATGGGGAGCACCCAGTGGGCTGTAAAGGACATGTACTGACCCTAACCATTGTTTCAGCTCCACACGTCTGCGCTGCCGTGCACCTTGGAAGAAACTGATAAGCTCAAGGACTGGCCCACCTTCTGTTGTACATACTGGTGAAGGGCTAGCACTGCCTTTTTGGAAGACAAATTGCAGCTTGGAACTCTCCACCTCGGTTCGGCACAAGCCATTAGTTCTCTGAAGGGTACAAAGTTCACGACTTGGAAAGGGAGAGACTGCAGTACCAACAACTTTGACAAGAGCACGGTCAGCTTCTGCACCTTACGATGGCTGGACGCATAGAGTTGTCTCTTTGTAATCGCCTCGCTCAACGACTGCTGGTGGCATGTGTAGCGAGGGGCAGGGGCATCTGGACCAGGAGATGATGTCAAAGACAAACAGCTCCCTTCGGCTGAGGTGCTGGAGCCTTGACTGGCTGAAATGGCATATGTGCCTCTAGGTGCTGCTGCTTTTGCTGCGCCTAAAGGATGTACCACATCTGACACCCGTTTCTCCCAGGCCATTGGATGGTGACGCTGCATGTGTTGGCGAGGGCCGTTGTGCTAACGTTAGCTCCCTGGCCACGCTTCACTGGCTGCCAGCAGATAAGACATATACCCACGCTCGGCTCCTCTGGTGTCTTTACAAAAAACTGCCACATCGCCGAGGTGGTAATTTTACCGCCAACACTGTGAATCAGGATTTGTACCCCGTGGACGTTTGGCTCCTGTCCTCGCACTGCTGCCACCCTGCTGAGTCACGGCCACAGTAGCGACTTGCTGCCTGCTCCACTGCCTGATGCGCAAGCTGACACTCTCTTCGCCTGACAATGATGAATCCCCTGCTACACCCAGCTCCCAACGGCGATCAGCTACATCATGGTCATTTTGCGTTTCCTGGTCATTGCTACTCTCCTCACTGGTGTCAGTATGCACAGCCTGCCTACTGCAGGTAGCAGCGGAAGTCTACCCCACCTCTTCACTGCCAAGCAGCTGCTGACTGTCCTCAAACACTTCGTCTTTGCTGAATAGTGGCGCTGAGCCCAGACCACCTAGTAGCTCTCTGGCTATGGGAAAGGAACAGGACAGAGGCTGGTTGAGGACAGGTGAGGGCCACTGACCTGCTCCTGGGCCATGCCAACTAATTGTTGTATCTGAGGAACCCACGGACTCTTGGCTGGGGTTTTCAGATGTTATATTTGAGGAATTGGATGACCTTGTCATCCATTCAACAACCTTTGGGTTGTTGATCAACACACTGCCGCTAGATGACACCGGCAGTTCTGGTCTCACAGAGTCACCCCTGCTGCGACATCCCCTTACTGTGCTGCCACCTCTGCCTGCTACACCTGCCACCTTTCTGTCTGACATAGTGGTTTATAAACTATGTGGATTTCACACGTAAATCTGGCTGTAAACTATATCCTCAAAAAGGTATGGCAATGTGCGTTATACAGATACCCCGCAACTGACACACTGTAATTTCAGCGAAAATCACTGTATAAACTACTTGGATTTGACACGTAAATCTGGCTGTAAACTATAGCCACAATAAGGTATGGCAATGTGCGTTATACAGATACCCCACAACTGACACCCAGTGATATGTCCACAAATCACTACTGCAGATGCATGAATGTGAAACAGATTTCTTTCTATTTGATTTTTTCACTAAATAGAACTGCTATCTGGGGTAAACAGATCCCCTTTAAAGAACAACCAGCAGCAAGAATCGCTACTACACAGAACAGTAGCAGCAGCTAGATGCTACAGACAGCACATCCAGTGTAAAATGCTGGGATTGCAAATGGCCATCTGTTTTTATAGGGCAGTGAGCCTGTGTGACATCACATAAGCCTGCCAGTCGCTGATTGGCTTACAGGTCTGCAGATGTCATTGGGGATGTTCCTTTCTCATTCCCAGTGTTCTATGCCCCTTGTAACAGGTTATTCTCACTCCCATTTAGCTGAAAAAAGAGGGGAAAAAAATAAGTTTTCGCAAATCAGCGTAAACTTCTGCTTTGTGACAAATCAAAATTTTTGTGAATTTGTATCGAATTCCATTTTATTAGAATCGATTCGCCCATCTCTAGTAATATTATATCCCTATCACGAGAGTCCTTACCACTTTTGATGCATGACAAGATCCTACTGGCTTTAGAAGCAGCTGATTGACATTGCATGCTATTATTTAACTTATGATCTCCTAATACCCCCAGGTCCTTCTCAACAAGGGACTCTCCCAGGTTTACACCCCCAAGAACATATTTGGCCTGTGGATTTATAGTCCCCAGGTGCATAACCTTACATTTATCCACATTGAACCTCATTTGCCAAGTGGATGACCAAACACTTAGTTTGTCCAAGTCACCATGCAGCCTATGGACATCCTCCATAGACTGTATCACACTACACAGCTTGTACTACTCTCCTCATCCTCCATAGACTGTATTACCCTACACAGCTTGGTGTCATCTGCAAAAATATAGACACAGTGCTATTGATTCCTACCTCTATATCATTAATAAATATATTAAATAGTAGTGGGCCAAGCACACAATCCAGGGGTGCACCACTCATAACTGGTGACCATTCCAAGTAGGATCCATTGACCACAACTATCTGGATACGATCCTTCAGCCAGTTGCAAAAGATTCCTGCCAAACCAATAGCCCTTATTTTACCCATCAGGCGTCTATGAGGGACAGTGTCAAATGACTTTGCAAAGTCCAAGAACACAATATCCACAGCTGCTCCTCCATCCAGGCATCTGCTCACCTCTTCATAGAAGCAGATCTAGTCTGCCAACCTCTATTCTTAGTAAACCCATGCTGGCTGTCATTTATTATACTATTTGATGTCACATACTCCAGTATGTAGTCTTTTACTAACCCTTCCAATATTTTACCCACAATGGAAGTTAAGGTTACAGGCCTGTAATTGCCTGGTGAAGTTCTAGAACCCTTTTTATATATTGGCACCACATTTGCCTTGCGCCAGTCACTTGGCACCACACCAGACATTACGGAATCCCTGAAGATTTTAGACAGCGGTTCAGCAATAACAAAAATGAGTTCTTTAAGAACTCTGGGGTGTAACCCATCTGGTCCAGGAGCTTTGTACACGTTGATTTTATTGAGCTTAGATTGGATCATGTCTACATTCAGCCAGTCTAGTGTATTACAGGATACTTGACCCGCACTGGCACCACCCACGTCAGAAGTTCTTTCCTTTTCATATAAACAGAGATTTACCCATTTAGTATCTCTACCTTCCTGGGTCTCCATTCACAGATCCCCCATTTTCAGAATAAAGGGGTCCTAACTAGAG